>JAVSBS010016153.1:0-86803 GCA_033124195.1 Coracias cyanogaster
ACATATTGATGGATGGAGACTTTATAAAAATTAATGTAATGAGGTAGTCAGCTTCTTAGTTCTTCCTCACAAAAAAATATTCTTTTCAAGCAGATTCCCATTTGCTTCCCACATAAGGAGATATATCAGTCCCTTCCATCCAGTGTGAACACTTAATCAGGGCCCAGATGGAATTATTGTCTCTGTGATCTTTGGGAGGAGAGAAATGGAAATAAACTTGCATTTTGAACAAAGGTCTGAAATTTACCTCTACACTTCAAAAAGGCAGCAGCTATTTTCCACAAAAATAATAAAACTATGATTTCATTATACCCCGTATTATACTGCAAACCATTTAATGAAAATTTTCAGATGCTATTGTACAACATGATGGGATATACTGGTGAGTAGGAGTAATGCATATTCACAGGTGAAGATCTTGTATATTTATGAGCTGTTAATACTATGAAGTTGATTTAGGTGTTCTGTGTTTAAGGTTATCATCGTTTCATTCCTATACTTTCCTTGAAAGTATCTTGACTAGAAAGCCCATGCATAGGGATAATTCCAAGGTTGTCTTGCAATTGGTGCAGAAGAGTTGCTGTCAGGAGATTTACCCCCAAAATTTTATATATATTTCCAAAGACACTCTAAATTGTTTGTGGGAGTTATCCACCCATCTCCCTTGACTGTAGTGGGAGCTTCAGCAGCTGCCCAGACCAGATAATATGTCTCTCCAGTGATGCTGACCCAGCACCATGTAAGGTGCACCTCGTATTTAATGACCAGAATTGAAGAAGAGTGGCCACCTCTTACACAAATTGATGAGCAGGAAAATACTAAGGTGAAAGAGGGAGAGGCAACTCCATGTGTTCATGTGTGTGTAAAACAACAAAGTTTTGAACTTAATATACATTCCATTGGTGGATAACATTAATCAAGCAAGATAACTGCAGAAGAGGATGGGGAAATATTAAATTTAACAGTAGTCCTTTCAGACAGGAAACAGTCTCAGATACATTTTAAAAGTAGAAGGCTCCATGAGACATGTTTGTTTTTTTGTGGATCTCCTGTTGACTGCAGAGCATGTGCCGCACAATTGGTGGCTGGCTACAGAGAAGCTGAGGCACAATTAATGTGTTAATTATAAAGGTCTGGCAAGTCTTTCCGCTTTGATGCATATTCTCCTTTGTGATGTTTCTTACTGTTTTGCCTATGGAGTAATTTTTGTCATAATCATGTGGAAACAAATTGGAACATTTGGAAAATCGGAACAAGTACACTACGTGAACCTGTAGCATTTTATGAACTGTTTCTGTTCTTTGTGGTAAGAAGCTGTCCTGTTGTGGAGAGTCACTTACATTCTGTGAAACTGTGATGGGATCCTATACACAAAATATTAACTGCATTTTTGCAAATTAATCATGTATAAAGAAAGTCATGATAAAGGCATGTCAGTAGTTCCAGCCTAGTTAGTCCTGCCCTTGACTGACTGAGGGAAAGCTCTTCTGCTTTGGTAAATATTGAGTAGAATTTAAAAAACATTAATTAATGTGCACTGCCCCTATTGGCTCTCAGAAAGACATGACTTCCAAGGTCATTTGGCCATTTTTAATTATTTCGTCCTTAGTCTTTAACAGGAGATGCACATCACCATGGTATTCAAGAAAAAATGATGTGCCGTACATTAGAAACTGCTCTAATGACTGAAAATTCTAAATCCATGCTGTTTAACTATTGAAAACTTCTCATTAAAAGAGACTTGCCTGGCATTTAGACAGGAGGATCTAAATATTCCTTGGACGCTGTTGGCTGCATAAGTGGGGAGGAAACAAAGGGTATTGTTCCCACTGATAGTCAATGCAAAACATCTAATCTTCCTCTAATGCAAAATACTTTTGCCTGGGCACAAAGTGAGCTGTCATTGGGAAAAATATCATAAATAAAATATAATTTACCTATAAACAGCAAATAGCGTTTATAATACTTTAACAGCGACATCAGACTGCGTAACTGCTTGTAGACGTACTGTTGTTATGATCAGCATCGGAGTAAAAATGAGTGTCCCAGAATAGATTCCTTCTTTGCTTGTTATTGGATGTAAAAAACACTACATGTCCTTCTCCAGGGAACACTAGATTGTTTGTTTAAGGGAAAAAGCCAAATGGCAATAAAGAGGAATCATACAATCTGCCAGCAGTGCAAACAGTAAAAGCTGGACACGCACATCACATAATGCCTTGTAAGCTGACAACCGATACTGATAAATACTATCAGAGCATACCACTGTCCTCCCACTGCTCATCTTAACCTTACCTAAAAAAAAGTGGAAGTCTAGTTATGAGAACAGAGATTCCTGTCCTGACACACTGGAGAGTCAGTGATGGAGTGAAACACTGAGCTAAAAATAGGATATCATAAAGGAGAAATGTTTTTATCATTATTAGCACAAGAAGAAAAATGAGTTATGTGAGTAACAGGAGGCTTTTTGTAACTAGCAATATTGAAATTTCAATGCGTCTGTATGATGGAGGCTTATAAAATCCTGATGTAGAAATGTCTGTTGAAATGAATTGCCCTGTGTCTTGCCTTATGGTCTAGACCAAAGTTCTATTTCCAGCTCTGCCATTCACACCATGATGACCCAGGGTGAGGGTGAGCCACCTATCTCTCCTGTGTCTCTGTTACTAGCTGTGAAAAATGGATTAATAACAACTCTCTCACAGGGAAGTTGTAAGCTTGCATTTTTCAGCCAGATTGGGGACAGTAAAAAAGAGCATTGAGGTAATTGTCTGATAGTTGCAAAGTGCTTTGAATGCAAATATCAAGTAGTCATATTTTATTTAGGGTTTCTTATCTTCAATTTCCCATTTATAAACCGTCCACAAGTGGCAAGTTTTTTAGTTACAAAAGACATTTTTTTAAGGAAGTTCATGAGCAGTAGCATATCAGCAGGTTGGAACAGGGTAGATTTGTTTGCTTCTTTCAGGTTAACTGTTTATAGCTTTTGCTACTGAAGTTTCAAAAGTGCAAGAAGATAAATATAAATGCCTGTTCAGCTTCAAAAGCATTTGGAAGATTATGGCATGATCATCTTCTCGCCACATTAAAGAGCCTGGTTACTTTTGGTGACTTTCCTTCTTTCCATTTCTGTCAATCTTCTGCTTTTACCAGTTTCAATTTTTCACATTCTTTTTGATTCTTTCCCCTCTAACTGCACACACTTACTGTCTATCACTTACCTGCTCCTACTTGATGTATGAAATGCACTGCAGCTGTCCAGTGTGATGGCTTATATTGCTCAGGGTCAAAGTCTTGCAGTTCCTGTGACTTGCCATATGTTTTGTAATTCCTCTTGTGTCCCTGATAATGCTAATGCTGCTGCTGCACTGGGACGTCATAAGCAGGGAGTATGAAAACTTCTGATGGCAGCAGAAGTGTCCCAGGCACCCCCAGAAAGAGGGAGAAAGATGGGACCCAGCAAATCTGGTGGCACCAATCCAAGCCTGCTTCCCAGAAATGCTCCCAGGGAACATCTGCTCTTCCTCATGGATTTCAGATGTGGGAGCAACAGATTGAGACATCCCTGGTTCCTCAATTCACAGCTCAACCTATGGATTTTGCAGAACCAAACTGTGGCAGACCTTGCCTTTGGAGAGTTGAAATGACCACGTGTAAACGCACTGAGGATCTGGTGTGAACCCCATTAAAAGCAGCGTGCAGCCAGCACTGGAGTGAGTGGCCCTGAAGTTCACGACGACTTTCATTTAATTTGTTTTCTAATCTGCTGAACAATTTTCAGCATGACCTGGTTGGTGCTTCTCAATGCTTGCAGCCATGGTTGTTATTGAAACAGGAATTATTGTTCTCATTAGCCAAATATTGATTCACATGCTATTTCTCCTGGATAGACATCATACGGTCATGATTACTTTTACACAACAGGACCAAGACATGTGAATCATGTCCATATCCATTCTACAGGCTGTGGTTTTGTTTTTTTTTTTCTGAAGGATAGAACATTCCATTTGGATGATCTAGGATCTGGAGTTTAACCAAGAAGACTTTATAGCTGTCGTAGTATAAAAGACCATTTTAAATACCACATTCTTTTGGGACACTGTTTGATATATGTAAGTAAAAACCTGTCAGCTGTAATAAAAAGCCTTGCCACACTGAAGTATACGCTGAGTCTTCATCAAAGTTCATGTTTTGTGTTGTATTTTCAAGCTCCAAAATCTGAAGTTCTAGCAATAGGTGCACAAGTATTTAGTCTTTGATTTAAAATTGTGATATTGCTTTCGCTAAATGGGAATCCTTTTGAGACAATTGTGGTCCTGCTCCAGTAATTTTTACAGTTGTTTGTTTCCATTGTACAACTTTCTCTGTGCTGGAGTGATTGAAATTTCTTCCAGTTCAGAAGCATTGTTACAAACAGAGACTGGTTAAAATTAGTTCTGACATGTATGAAATTCTGATTTTTTTTTTTTTTTTTCTTCTGCATGACACTAATAATATTATTTGTTCTTTAAAATGAAGGGTCATTGTGCAATGTTGTACCAGAAGGCTTCAAAGTCATTGATGAAGAAATATGAATCAATCACAGTGTGTAATTGGGTGTGAACTGTCATCATCCCACAACAGGCACTTTGGCAACATCAGACAGGGTGCACTTTTACTTAAATAGTCATCACAGCAGGATCTTCCTTTTGGTAATACAGCTTTTGCTAAGTGAAAATGCAGAAGATAATTTGACATTGCTGCTCAAAGAAATTAGGAGCAACCTTTGAGCATGTTGCACAGGCTCTCATGATACTGCAAATCTTCTCCATTATTAAAAGAGAGGAATTTATAGTCATAGTGTTGAGTGGCCAAGTACTCACCAAATCAAAATCACAGCACAGCAGTACTCAGAGCTGTCAACCTGACAGCTTTTAGAGGGTCTCAGTGAAGGCCCAGCTGTTGTTAGTCCCATCACAGTGGGTAAACAAATATTTGAGCTGGCCAGCTGGAAGAAGGAAGAGGGCTGCTGCAACAGGGGTATTAGGTAAGAATTTGAACCGGTTTCTTCAAAGGGCAGTCTTCCTAGATTTCTGAGAAGTCCTGAATCATGGCCCTTTCTGCTATATAGATTTTAATTCATGGTTTGACCTTCTCAGGCACACACTAGAAGTTCAGGTGCTTGTCTCACATTTAAGTCCTTCTTGTAAACTCTATTCTGCTTTGCTATCTGTACTGAATGAAGGTAACTGGTATGTAAACTCATTATTCCCTCTCTTTATTTCCTTTCTTTATCCCTCTTTGCCTGTGAGGTTTGAAGTGTAGGGATTGTGTTTCTAAAGTGTTCAGAAAGCATCACACATCTAGTTAGTGTTACCAAAAATTAAATAGAGTAAAAATTGGAGCAGAAATTATTTTCAAAAACACCTTGGTCTGCTTTATTGGCTTCCATCAGTCTATAGGATGTACATGAAGAAATAATGCATACTGATGACATCAGAAATATATTTGCCTTCTAAACAAGAAGTGTTTATAAATATTTGAAGTTACATTCAGCTGGCCTGCATCTCTTTGAATGTGCCTTGAATTCTTTTGTAATGTGAATCCAGTCAAATAAGGGTAAGGACTACTCCCTTCTGGTATTCTCATTTTTTTGGAAAAAAAAATTATGAAAAAAACCTATGGCAGTGCATGGCAGGATTTATATAACACAGATTTGCTGATGGGCTCAGTGCAGCACTAGCCAACAGAGCTATGATAAAGAGATTTAGCTGGGATTAAAGCTTCTGGAATTACTCATTAATTGGATTAATGAACTGTAATTCATCACGCATGTCAATCCTGCTTTAGTCTAACTCATTCTTCCACACTCCTTGTAACATTCATCCAAGGAAGTCCTCTGTTCTGGGAAGTTCAAGAACAATGTTAAGACTTCTATGATTTCACATTCATTTTGAATACCTAACGTGATCAAAATTCCCTTTATTCCTTCCATGAACATCCCTGTAATTTTTCTTTATATAATACTCAGAGTATTTTTAAAATTTCCTCATTTCAGAGTTCAGATCAGAATGTTTGGAGGGTTTTTTTCTATTTCAAGGCTGTAGAAGTGTCTTTGCTGGTGGGTTTTTTTTTTATTATTTTACAAAATGGAGATACTGGCAGTGTTTAACTTGCAATTTTTTGTTGTTGAAATGGAGTATATTCTATTAAAGTATTTACTTAAGCAGAGTCAAAAAAAAGATACAGCTTAAGACTTCTAGTAGTTTGTGTTTAAAAAATTTTGGAAATTATGGTCTAGCTTTTATTTCCTCCTATTTTTTTCATGTGTGCTGATAAAGGATCTAAATGATTAAAATGGATTTTTTAGCTTTTTTGCTTCAGATAAGCTATTTCATTTTCATCTGCAAAGGACACTTCTTCACTGAACATACAGAATATACCATTACTTGAGTGATAGCACTCTGAAACAGTAACATTACCCCTGCTCAGCTGTCAAAAGCTGAAAAACAGTTTCTGCATATATCACTCCTCTGGAGTTGTTAATAAATTGCCTCAGAGTCTGGTTACAGAAGAATATGTGCATGGCAGGAAGTCAGAATTTGAAATGAAAATGTTTCTGAAGTTTGGAAGTTACTTAATCACACATCTTCCCATTTGCTCTGTGTGTGTCGAACCCCCTTGGCCTGAAACTCGAAAGACTAAGGAGCTCACTGCTTTCATATCTTGGTGGAGAGAAAGAGCTGTTTCATCTGCATATCCCAGAGATTCTCCATTTTTGGCAGACAGAAGATCCTGAGGGAAAGGAGCGATCTACTCCCATTTATTTGTAGAGTAGAAGTCAAACATGGTCACAGAGATGGTTTAATGTACACATACTTTCTATACAGAGCATTTGCAGTGAAACGGCAGGGCTCACTCTGCCTAAAAGAAGTGCAGAATAGACTGAGGAGTGGAGCAAAAGAGCTTCTGCTATTTTATATCAAGGAGCTTTTTCTCTGCTCCTATCTACTGTGTGTTGGTGGGAGGATGCTTTGATGGGAAGTGGTAAAAGCCTGCATCTCACTGAGACAGGTTGTAAAGCCCTTCTGCAGGAGGGGATAGTGGAGATGAACTATGCTGGCAAGATCTCACTGACTCAACTGCTGAATGTGACTTGCATCATTAGAGGTGTATTAAGGTGCTGAAGAGAGGGCCAAGCTCAGTGAATGGACTGGAAGACAGGTCAGGCTGGTTGCACCCGAACTCTAGTGTTATAATATTCCCTGGCACCGAAGCAGGGATGTAGCTTAGCTGAGGAAAAGAGGGGAAGTGATATTCAAAGTGACATTTTTCTACATGCTCTTCACTTGGTCTGGGGGAACTGAGTTAACAAAATACTGACAATGTTTCTGTGAGTGAATGCATCACTTAATACTAAGAGAAATAACTTTTATAAGGAAAGGTAATATTCCTTATTGAAAAAACTAATATAATGAGAAAATGGACTGATTTGCAAGCTGCAGTCCCTTTGTCAAACTGATAGGAAGAACAAAATTCAACCTAACATAGGTCAGACCAAAGAGCTCATAATCTAATCTAATTGTGTTAATCACTTTGTGGCAGAGAAGGGAGCCAGCACCTCGGTGCAGCAAAGGCTGTTAACAGGGACCATCGACCTAGTTTGGGTGAAATACAAAGGTGCTAAGTGTTGTAGAGTGGGTGAGAGGGAGATTGTAATGTAAAAACCAGAGCTTTTACAGATTTGTATTAACCAGCTGACTTCTAAGCTTTTAGTTTGTGGCTTGTCTTTTGAAGGTATTTTCCTGGGTCTTCTCTGACGATCAGCTCTGAGAGATTAAAGATGGATCACCTGTCTGGAGGAGATGTTCTTCCACTAGAATAATAGGAATTGTGCTTCATGTGGCATTGCTGTTTTCTTAACAGGACTGCTCACTCTTTTTCACCCCTAAAAGTTTCCCTTGCTTTGTACACAGACTCAGGGTGGCATTTATATCACTGAAATTTAGCTGCCTTATATAAGACAGTCATCACCCAATCAGTTAAGGCAAAAACACTCTTCCAGAGAAAAATTCACATCACTTACCTTCAGGGGTGGCTGATATTGGATTAATTTAATGCATTTGATAGAAAACATCGACAATTCAATAGCTGTCATGTCACATACAGCATCCTACAAAAGGGCAATGACTCAGGGATGCCTCAGCTGGGGATGGAAATCATCGTGGTTTTCCAGCCTAAGCTAATTGTGATGTTTCAGACATATTTTTAAATGGGATGGATCAGCCCTTACAGTTGGTAAAACAGTGGGCATCAAGGTAAGAATCTTTTACCAGCGGCCTTACCTGTGTAGCCATCCCAGGTTTAGTGCAATTATTTCACTGTAAGTACTATTTAGCAAAATTCTATTAATCCCAGGATTTGACAGAAGCTATGCAAGACAGAAGAAGTATTCTTTTAAACACATCAGCTTGTTACTTGAATCTGGCCCTTGCTGCTATCAGCAGCTTTTGAAAGATTAAATCTAAAGGCAAGTAAGCATGGAATATATTTGTAATAAAAATTGTGTCTTTTTTTTTTTAATTTGAGGGATAAAAGTGAATTGGGCTGAGTGTCCAGTTAATCCTTCTGCTTTCAGGAAATATGGGAAATTACCACTGCTCTGAGGTTTCTTGACATGGGTAGAAGGCAGAAATGAGAATAGTGAACCAATAGGATCTCTTAGAGGCAGCTCTTTTAGTATCAACTACAGACATTTTGTCTTGTTTTCTTCATTGCAGACATAAACTCAACAGTGATAGATAGATGTTGCTGTGCCATGGACAATGAAGGCAAAGGGGAGAGCCCAGGGCTCCTGGGAAATTCAGCCTCTTGCAATGCAGGTTACAACACCTTGGTCTTGTGGTGAAACACAAGAGTGGCTGCACTAAGTCTAAGCAACAGCTGTCTGAGGTTTAGCTGCTAAGAAACTCAGACTTTTGGTGAGCCTGTGCAGTTTAGGTTGCACAGGTTCCCTAAATGTACAAATTGCAAGCAGTGTTTTTAAATAGCTGTTACTATAATCTTGATTTCCCTGTTTTCAAAGCAGAACACTGTACTGAATAGATGTGTGATCTGTTCCGAATTATCCAAAGTTCAGTGTATTAGACATACTGATTTATGCCATCAGTTATGCCAACATTTTCATGTCAAGAGCCAGCATTGATTTCATGCTAAGGTGAAGCATTTTGTGGGCTGCAGTCAGAATGTACATGTCTGAGCTACCGAAGGCCTGCAGAGATTTAAAGCTGTCTACAGCTACTGATAACAGTATCAGACATCCCCATTTACGAGCTGCCTTTTGGAGTCTGCAGACTCTGGAGTCTGTCTCTGATACCATCCATGCCAGCAGCAACTTGGTGTGTATCTGTGAAGCAACTGACTCAAAGCTTCGATTATCCAAGGCGAAACTATCTATGTATCTCAACCTCAACATCTGAGCAATTTGTATGAAGTCTAACACACACAGTTCAGGCCATAAAATACCACAATGAGCAAGCACTGTGTAGAAACACCACAGTATATATTAATATGCCAGGAGAGCATTATACTGGATTGAAATTGTATTTCTGTCTGTAATCTCCTTCAGTGAAAATTCAGTTGCACACCTCACAGATTCACTCACGGTGCTGGCACATGTCCATCCCACTTCCATGTGTCCTCTCTTCTGAAACCCTCATACATCATAAGTACAACTCTTTCTATACTGAAATAAATCTCTGTGGCTTGCCTTTTCCTTTATTCAAAGCAGACTTTGGGGTCTTATTTATACCACAATGTACAAGCAATATACTCTGCATCTATTGCAATTAATCTGAGTGGTTTTGCTCCCCAAACTAGGTAAACATTGATCTTATTCTGCTCCTGGATCACCCCTACTCTGAGTTGTGTTCTGTGCTTCACAGACCCCTGATTCCCCACCCTAGGCATTACCCCAAGCAACATTTTACTCATATTTTAAGATGTATATTGAGAGGTAAGTTTGCTTTTCTGAAAAATCCCATCTCTTCCTCCATTGTGGAGCTTCCCTTAAACATAGCTCACACCAATTCAGATAGAACATTTTTAGAGGGCTGCCACAAAAAGCATCTAACTCTTCTGTTGGGTACAAAAGTCAATACCTGAACCCCAGGAAACACTGCTCAAATTATCATTTAAAATGTCAGAACTGGCAATAATGAAAACTGAATTTTCAGCTACTCCAAGAAGCACATTTACAAAAGGATTTTTCTAGAGTTTTCAGAATTCTGTGGTGTTTGAGGGAGAAAACATCATTATATATAAAAATAAATTTCCAAAAGTAGAGATTATATTGCATTATTTTTTAATTAACACTTAGTGACTGGATCATCCTATCAGGAAGATGACAGTTTCTGCACAATTGCAAAAAATGTGTGAGCCTAGCAAGTAAAATCCTAATACAGCACAAGGTAAATTATGATATGTAGTTTTTACAAAAGTGTGAATGCCACAATATTAGAGAAAAAGTTTATTACAGATAATTGCTTGCTCTGTTGATGCTGTTTCTGTAGAACTTGGATAAGCAATTTAAGTTACAGAGATTTATAACTGTTTTCATGAAGATGTATGAAACTAAAAAAATTGCCAGCCTTTTAAATCCACCTATAAATCATTTTATACATTTAATTTCTTCCATATAAATTTTATGGGTTCATATCTAAATACAAGTTAAAATTGCTACATGATTTCAGATGAACCAGCTCTTGCATTTCTTTTGACCTTTTAATTCTTACCTTACATACTCTCTTCAAGTAGAATACATTAAAATTCTCACAGATTAGTTAATATTAAATATTTAATGGCTGTTATAATTCTGCTTTTAAAAATATTTTTGTAGGGATGTTGGTGATGGGTACTGCACACGTTTCTTCTTGATAGGACTGGCAATGTGTTCATTAGTTTGGAAACCAGAGTAACAGTGAGCCCTGGATAACAACTCGCCAAGGCTTTCTGCAGGGCAGTTACCAAAGCAAGGGGAAACCAGCACAGGCATGAGCAAGCCACAGCAGCACTGAGACCCAGCTCTCTTGGGTCAGGCAAAAGTCCTGACCCATTGTCCCATGGCTGATCCCTGCCCTCTAGGCAAACCCTGGGCAGCTGGGGATGTTGCAGCTGCTGCTCAAAGACTCTCCTTTTCCAGTCCATTATCTCTCTTTGCAAGATATGGCAAAAATCCCTTTTGCTAGCAAGACTCTGTGGATTTAATTGAAAGCAAGTGGCCAGTGCCAAGGCTCTTTCTCCTCCCTGCCCTTTGTAGCTCACACTGTCCTGGTCTCCTCCCCTCTCCTTGTCATACCTACTCTGCAGCAGGCATAGGGCCAGACCTATTTCTGCTGAGTTAATAGAGGTTTTCCTGTAATTGTGTTGAAAACAGGACCCTAAATTGTGAAATCCCCTGAAGAGTTTTTCTGAAACCTGTTAGTCTGCAGAGTGACTGTGTCACTTCTATGACAACAACATAACATTATTCACTCCTAGTTGTTTTGACTGTTTATTCATACGAGTGGATTATTATGCACATTTGTGCTTTGTGAGAACTGATTTCTGAAAAAATACCACTGAAGAAAATAGGCTTAAAGTGTCCTTTCAGCATTACATTCTGTAGCTAGGCCGAATACATTTTGAAAAAAATCTAGACAATTATTTTTTCTTTGGATTTTATCTAACAATAGCTGAAGAATTCTGACTTTGGAACTGGGGACATCTGATCATTAAGGTTCCTTTTACAGCATAATTCAAATTTTTGAAAGAATTAAGAGACATAGTGGAGATAAGTGTCCCATTTTCCTCAAATGCACTGTAGAGGAAATCCAAAGAGAGGATTTTTGCTAGGGCAAATTTAGCACAATTTCTAAGTGTGAAAACAGATGGGGACATCTTTTTTATTATTTGTACAGAACCCTTTTTTTTAGTCAACATGGGTACAACTTAATCATCCTGTGAAAAAACCCTGACACTGTGTCTACAGGCTCAGCACTAAGAAAAACAGCGTGAGTTGTCCCTTGCCACTTAGCTTCCAGTTGAAATTCTATGAAGTGTCTGAGCACCTCCTTCACATTGTACCTTCCCTTACAGTTATTTTCTAGGTATGATACCTGGTCTTTCCCCTTGCTCCTTTGGTAATTTTCCTTCTTTTACAATTGTTTATATGCATGTGATTTTGGTGGTGGTAAGGTATATGCAGTGTACAAACCAAATAATGCAAGATATTCTGTATTTCTCTGAAGGAGGCCTCCAGTTTCCTCCTGTTTGCTCCAGGACATCATATTCCAACTGGTCCACCGGGATTTCCATTTTCTTCCCCCCTCCAGTGAACTCAAAGTCCTCATAGGTTATTTAATGATTTTCCAAAAGACTTAACAAGGTTATTTCCACTGAAGTGGTTATATCTCAGAGCATCAAGATAAATAAATAGCAGTTTAAGCCACAGAACTTTACAAAATAATTTCAGAGAAGAATCCTTCAGACTTTTTATTTGGGCATTTGGGACATATACCTTGATGATATGTAACTATTATCAGTGTGAGGCTACATATATTTTAAAATATGATAGGGCTTCAATTATAAATTACTTGCTTGTTTCTGTATTATTTTAAATGGTAGTTAAGAAGTTCAAAGCCATTTCATTACTACTGTGAAATTTATCTGTGGAGACATTAGAATAAAAAGTACTTATTTGCTTTGTGACTTAAATTGCACCATTGTGTTGTATCAGCTTGCATTTTAAAGCTGTAAATGCACAAAATTACATTATGTTTATAGTTGTCATCAAAATATAAAAAGAAGCATTAATCTTCTTGAATTTAATTTTGCCTGGATTTTAATTCCATTGCTTATTACCAGAGGGATTTAAAGAATTTTTTTTCTTAATATCTCTGACTTCAGAAAGTTTATGTTTGAAAAAAATGATATGCTACAGTACTAAAGTAATTTACTACTTGATAGCTTTAGTATTGGCCTCTTATTCTCTAATAATTTACATACAAGTATTATAGTACTCCATTTTTGACCCAGTTCAATAGAAATTTTATGCCTGCAATATTTCAGCCCTTAGCTGAAACACAGTGCCAGGAATAAGGTCGGAGTTTCCCAGGTTCTAAACCAACTTGTCACAGCTCTGCTCAGATTTAGAGATGGAACCAGACACCCTACTAAGAAAAACTGCTCTGATACTTCTTTTAGCTGTCAAGAGTTTTTCTTACTAGATTCAGGTTCCTTTGCTAATAAACTTTACCTTTCCATCTCATGCTGATATTAAATCTCCTAGAGCATGGGCTGGGTGTTGCTGAGGTTTCACCCACCCCTACGTGATAGTCCCTCTCAGCTATGTGAATTGAGTGAAGGAAGAGAATGACCTAGTACATGTCCTCCTTTGGGCAAACAGCATTGTTCTGTATTAGTGTAGTTCAGAATAAACATTAACTTGTTAATACCATGTTAATACTTAAGCTCCACGAGGAAAAATGGGAGATTATTTTTCCTTCATTTCTTTTCATAGGCAAAAAATTTTATTGAGCAGATGGGACTCTGATATTCTAGTATCAAAGAAGCTATGTAAGGTACAACATCCCTGGCTGCTTTGTTCACACTGATATGAGAGAAACCTATTTTGTCCTTCAGTTTTCAGGTCTTGCATGAAATGCAAGATGAGAAAGCTGTGTAACACTTTTTTGTCTCATGACTAGATGTGAGAAGAGCAGCTGAAGTAAGAAGTAGCTACAAGAAAAATATACTCTTGCCTAGATCTCAAAATGCTTTTGTTGTAATAGTTCAGACTTGTTCTGGTTTTAAGTTTCTTGATAGAATTGTTTAGGTTGGAAAAAACCTGTAAGATCATCAAGTCCAGCCTTAAAACAGGAACCTTTAGATATAATAAATAAGCAGAATATAAATATAAAAAATAAGCAGAATCAACTGAGAAATGGTGAGAAATTACTTGCACTGCTCATTGTTTGCTGCAGGGTCACCAATGTAGCCCCCATGAGATGAATTCCTTCTTGGAGATTGTCTGTATTTTCTATGACTTCTGTGTCGTGTCTATGAGTTCTGTGTTGTTTTTTGCTGGTAGACATCAGGGCAAGGAGGTCAACAATTTCTGAAATGCCCAGCTGGGATGAATTTACCACCAACATCCAAGTTCAGGGACAAATCTGTCTTTTATCTCTAAATCAGGCACTCTTCATCATTGCCTACACCACACTTTTGTTGCCTGAATTTTTATGGGCTGTATTTTAGCTCTTTTGGGAGAATAGCAGCTGCTACATTATGAAAAATTTTCACACAGGGCAGCTTAGCACTTCATGTATTTCCTTATGGATTTTGCTTTTTCTTTTTTGTTCTACAAAAGCAGGCAGTAAACCCAGTTTCCAAAAGGGATGGCTCACAATGTTTTCTAACCTGACTCGAGAGAGGGAAACAGTTAATTTGGAAATGCTTATTTAGATGATCTTTTTACCAGTCCTTGTGGGAAGACAATGAATTACTTGCAGATATTAAAATCTCAAAAATGAGACTGAGATGCTAGTTTAATAGAAGTCAGAACTTATAAATATTCCATGTGCCTGGAATTGTATATTGCATTTCTGCAATTTTGGTACTGCTATTATCTGCTTTTATTATGAGCTTTATTCTATCAGCAGCTCTGATAACTTCAGTAAAAAGTTTATTTAAGAAAACAAATCCAAAAAGGTTGTCATTGTAGACTAAGTTAGTGTATTTTCAGACTGTCAGTCATTCTTATTTCTAGCCAGGATTTATTGCCTGTTTGTCACTTGTAGGCTACAGATTATACTTATCAGTAAACAAAGACCTGTCTTTTATTACAGCTTATGCATGCCAAGGATGATTTTTTACTTACCTTTGACAACAGACAAGCCAATTTCTGAATATTCTGCAGCTCTAGTTTGTCGGTTCTTGGGATGACATAACACCCCTGTAGTCATTAAGGGTCTAGCTATATTAAGTGTTATGTTAGAGTTAATTGATGGGTCTGTGAGTGAAGGTACAAATGTGAACAAACTGTGATGTGTAGGTTGGTTCTAACAAATACCTTAGGATTAAGATGGTTTGGGGTTGAATTTCAACCCAAAATTAAGAAAAATATGGTTGATTTCAGAGTTTCAGGAGTTCTTTTTCTATAATCAATCTGCTAGACAGGGAGGGAAACTAAAAAATGAGATAATTTACCTCTCTTCTAAAAAACGGATCCAGGATCTTTCTGCTTACCTGCCTATATTGGTTAGAGAAGTTACACAGTGAGGAGGAGGCATTTGCATGTGGCCACATCCTTCATACGCGTTTCAGACATACTAAATAAATAATATATCCGTTACTAATGTCTCAGCAGGATGATCCTTCACCCTTTTGCTCCAGTCTCCGGGAAGCCATTGTAGTTCCCGTTACAGTCATGCTCTTCTAATTTTTGAAAAGGTTAACACAGTTTTATCTTTAATAGCTGCTTGATCATTGCAGAAGCTAACAAGTCATGTTGGAAACATTAGTCAGAAAGACAGGGAATATATCTGGATGTCTCACACAATTATAAGGAGAGTTATTCTCCTGCTGTTATCACTACATTACTATGGCTGGTATTGAAATGACACATTTATTAGGGAAGAGTACATGAGGTTCAAGAAGCTTTGGGTGCCTGCCAGAAGTGGAGTGTTTTCCTCTCTCTCCTCCATCTGGTCATCTGCTTGTCCAAACCATCTTGTGAAAATAGTCAGGCTATTGTTGCTTCTCTTATGTTCAAGGATCCCACATTGGCACTTTCATTAAAGGATATCACCGTGTTCACTGCCATAGTGATTTGATTAAGTGGTAGAGTGTTGTTAAGTGGATAGCCAAATAAAATACCTTTTTTAAAAAAAATATAACTAAGTGTATGAAATTTTCTGTGAATCTGTGAATTGCTATTCATTTTTTAAATTAATTTTAAAAAATAATCTTGACTTTTTCCCCATGTTTTCTCTCTAACCATATCCAGCAGATTGCTTTCTCTTCACCAAGGACAAGTAAAATCCTTCCATCTCTTCCACAGTGGGTTACATCTTCTCTGGATTGTCTGGTCAGTTGGGACCCACACAATGGCTTGGAGTATCAGAAGCTGTCATCACTTCTTCCCTGCTTCCCCAGGTCAGTGTTCAAGGGCAGGTTCCAGCATTAGGAGGCAGTGGTGCAAGGCCAGGTTTGTTTGGCTCTCGGCTCCTCCCCAGTGTAGAGAACAGATACCAAGGTAGAGGCAACGCTTGGGTGCATCTGCACGTACAGGATCCCTACAGAGACTGTCTCCTGTGTTCAGCATCTGCCTGTCCTTAAAGACAAGCCTGACTGAAGCTCTATAAATGAACTCTACCCACACCCCCCCAACCCAAACTGCTGTGATCAAATCTGTTACTTACAGCCTTGTACCTTGTTTACAGTATATCTCTTGGTGTTACGCTTCCTGATTCCACCTGCACTCTGCACAAACAGAGACATCACTTTTGCACTGCAACTTGGAAACCTTGCCAAAATAAAGCTTAGCAGGAAACGCTGGTTGCCTTTGTGGCTTGGATGTTGCACAATGTAATGACCACACAGAACCTGAAGAGTCTTTATCTGCTTCTGTGGGAAACCAACTCACTATTTTGAAATGTCTTTCTAAGTTAGCTAAAAAGAACTACAACTCCATGAATCATTGGGAAGTCCTCCGGAAGCCAGAAGCTGGAAGTCAGAAGTTGTGGGGGACGCGGCAAGATATAAAAATCTGAGGGAAAACAGAAGACTTTCTCTTTTTCCCTCCCCGCTACATTGAGAAACCACCGCTGGGACCGCAGCCTGGAGACACACCGTGGCCGCCCCTGTCGCCGTGGTCAAATCCGGTGTCTCTGTCTCTCTCTCTCTCATACGTGCGCTGCAAGGCAGTTGGCGGGACTGCTCCTGATGACAACATGCATGCTTCCATCAGGCGCGTGCCGCTGCTGCCACCAGGGAAGGACTCTGGGCATGTAACTGCCCTAAGCCATTTTAAATCTGCGAGTCGAAGAAGTCTCGAGCCGAAGAAGAAAACCGCTAGCCACTGCCACGCCAGAGAGAGCGTGGCAAGGAAGTTGGCGCCGAGCCAGCATGACTGCTGCCGCTCTAAGCCAGGTCCTGTTGTCTCCCACCAGCACGAACTACCATGACTGGAGCTGAGCCAAGCCAGATCCCGTCATCGTCGACAGACGCCGCCCAGATCATCGCCACACGCTGGAAAAGGGGTGGATACACGCAACAAACACACACACAACTGCACCCACACCACACCATCTACATACAAGTCGTATTTTGACCCAATTAAGTTCTTGTTTGCCCTATCCCCTCAGTGGTTTTCTAGTTCTCCTCAGGGAAGGGAGAGTGAGTGGGTGGACGTGGCGTATTGTGGTATCTCCGTAGAGTAGATACGGTTTATGTGAATATATCTGGTAATAAATTCATTAAATACTCATCGGTCTCCACAATTGCCTACGAGTCTGGTGGGAGGTGCCTCACTTCGCCCTCGATCCCCTTCCCCTTTGGGAGGTGGTACGAAATCTTGCGCGCCCGGACTGCAACAGAGGTTAACAATGCTTTATTATACGGGCTAATGAAATGTTTATGACACCAGTTGCAACAGAGGAGACAGCCATATTACGTTTTGCATGTGCGGAATCACACTAACTTTCCTGGGTTTATAGCGGAAGGCAACGCCCATGCTGATTGGTTAGCATCCCCTGTTTGGGCTCCTCCACAACCGGATAGGATTAACCAAGCAAAGATATCTCATGCATTTTTTCATCAGAGCGCACGCTCACTACAAAGACATTTTCAGTTGACTGCTACTGAAGCAAAGGCAATTGTGAATTCTTGTGCAGATTGCCAAGGACATGTCGCTCCTTTACAAATGGGTGTTAACCCTCGAGGATTACAAGCCCTACAGATTTGGCAAACAGATGTCACTCATATCCCAGAGTTTGGGCATCAAAAGTATGTTCATGTTACCATTGACACCTTTTCCTCTGCTATATGGGCCTCGGCTCATTGCGGAGAAAAGAGCCGTGATGTCATTGCACATTGGCGATCGGCTTTTGCGGTTCTGGGAATACCCACTACCATAAAAACAGACAATGGTCCTGCTTATGTGTCGCAGACAACGCGCCAATTCTTACAATTGTGGGGCGTTTCTCATGTTACTGGCATCTCCCATTCTCCCACTGGGCAGGCAATCATGGAACAGGCACATGACACTCTGAAACACTTGCCAGAAAAACAGAAAAGGGGAATGATTGGGGAATCGCCTTCTAGTAGATTGACAAAAGGGGTTTATACTCTAAATCATTTGACGATTTTGAGAGAACCATTTTTTGTCTTTACAGTCCCCTGGAGACGCTGATGCACCTCGGGCTAAGGTTCTAGTCAGGAATTTATTAATCAACAAGTGGGAAGGTCCTTGGGACCTTATTACCTGGAGGCGTGGTTATGCTTGTGTTTCCACAGATGCAGGTGTTCACTGGATACCAGCCCAGTGCATGCGTCCTGCTTTGTGCAGTAATGTGGAGCATGAGCAATGCGTGGATAACGAGCCTGCCCAAGATGAATGTATGGGTAACATTGGCTAACATAACTGGACAGGATTTGATATGCTTAGTCACTGCAACAGCAGAAAACCCATTTCAGACATGCCTTGTGGGCGTTCCACTAGATGACGGAATAATAGTAAAAACTTTGGAAATCAAACCCAATTGGGAAAGGTAGCAATGAATGTAAACAATTCTAATATGGTGCCTTGGATAGATAGCCTACTAAAGATGGGTTTAGAACCATGGGAACGAGACCTATTGGGATCAGTGATGATGGATGCATGTGTAACCTTTGTGAATCTTGTGAGGACCAAAGCATAGATACAGGATGGGATTAACTGTGATGAAGTTTTGGAATATGGACACACGTATTCTTGCTAGCTTAATATCACCAGTAGGAACAGCTCATGCACTAGCAACCTTGAATAAATTAGGGTGTTGGCTTGCAAGGCAGACTAATGACACTTTAACAGCATTGAGTGAAATGCTTGTTAATATTGATAGTATTAGACATGCAACGCTGCAGAATAGAGCAGCAATTGGTTTTGCTGTTAGCACAAGGACATGGATGTGAGGATTTTGAGAGAATGTGTTGCATGAATTTGTCAGATCATTCTGAATCTATACATAAAGGTATATAGCAGTTAAAGGATGGGATTAATAAATTACAGGTACAAGATGGATGGGAATGCCTGAATGATGTGCTAAAGGATCAGGCATTTCAGGATGGTTTATGACACTGATTAAAACAAGATTGCTTCTTTTGTTGGTTGTTGTAATCGTTCTACTCTTAGAGCCGTGTCTGCTATCCTGCCTGCAAAGGGCCCTGCAGAGGATGATAGACACAGCCTTTGTAGTAGAAAAACAAAAAGGGTGAACGGTGGGGGCCAACAGCTGGCCTGCAGGCCTCACAGAATGCTTTGACCTTGACTAAATCAAACTGTACCCTTGAAAGAAGATAAACAGATTTTGAGGAATTTGAAGAACGTAAAAGAAGGATTTTGACAGAGGCTAACGAAGACACATGGGCAAGAAATGTTAACCAATAAGAGAATGTTAGTAACAAGCAAAAACCACTTATTGTGTGACACGATGGTTTAGAGCTAAGCTTGAGAGTATAAAAGAAGAACTGTAAAAAATAAAGTTTGCTATTGCTGCTATTACTGCTAAATTTGTCTAGTGTCTTGTCCGTCTCAACTACGACAATCTACTTTTAAGGAGGTTAATTTCACCGTTAAAACTATATAGCAATTTTTTGATAACTTGCTTAGCTATGTACAGGTAGATTGTCTACATCTTGTGGAAGTGAATCCCAACTTTTTTTTGTCCAGGGAATGTACAAATAAAAACAGTAGGAGCCATTGTACTTCTGCTCTCCCTCCATGTCCATTTTTCATGCTGAGCAACCTCAATTTCCCTTCATCATAGGGATCACCAGTATAAAAATAAGTAACGGAAAGGTCTCTTTCAAAATTATCAGGTAATGCTTTCTTGCCTGTCTCTGATATTTCCCAGAGACAAAGGTTTTGACACCATCTACACTTACTTGTTGTATACCAGAAGTTTTAATGACAAAATTTTCAGAGTCTTTTCCTTTTCCATTTCTGCAAAAGCAGAATGAAGAGTGCAGCAAAGACCTGATGCATGAAGCCTGTGCATAAGAGCAGAGAATAAGCACTCATAAGATAAACTTCCATACTGAAGCCAGTTTACTATTACTTCTTATGTTCATTTTTGCTACATAGGGACTCATTTGTTGTATCACTATGTGTGTACTTTAGGAGTGCCAGAGATTCTTTACAACATTGCCTCATCTTTAACAGTGACAGTAATGCAGAGACTGGAGCTACATTGTCTTTTGCTAATGAATGTTTTTTATTTTTCCCATCATATTGCTAGTAGTAGGGCAACAATTATTTAAAAATGAAAGGGATTTTTATTATTTGAGTTCAGGAATTATCAATGTGAAACTAAAATCTGAAAAGTATAAATTACACATATTTTATACCCAAATGTTACTATAGACTTCAAACTTCAATGCTTGCCTTTAGCCCAAATCCTCTGAAATAAGCTTTTTCAAAAGCACCGTGTCATTTACTTATACTGCACTTCTACAGTGATCTGACAAATCCTTACACATATATGAAATAAATGTTCCTTAAAGATTAGAGCAGTTTATTGATTGCTGATTGTACAATGTTTGGGTTTTTTTTTTTTAATTCGTCTCATCACTGGGAGCAATTATTTCCACATTTCATTTTTCTAGAAACTGAAATATGTATTTCTGAAGACATATTACCAGGCTGTTTACTTTTCCAAAATTATTGTGATTAAGTATTTAGTCATAAATAGTCCTTCATCTATTAATAATATCATCATTGCTTTACTATTATTATTATTACTTTTAGAGAAGAAAGGGAATACTAGGTGTAGTGAAATGAGAAATTATGCAGTGGATTACTCTGAAACTGTGCAAGTCCCTGAGGCTATAGAGAAAGTTAAAGACACAAGGTAGGATACTAATTAAGGAATATGTAGTCCTGAGGTCATGCAGGGCAAATTACTTAGGTGTGTTGTAGAGAAATTGTCAATGCCTGTAGTAGCATAAAGGAATTTGGGATAATACACATCCCTGCCAACTTGTTAAAAGTTAGAGGCATACTGCCTTGTTTGTTAAAGGTTAAAATACAGTGAGCTAACCCACTAGCTACGCTGGTAGAAAGATGTGGCAAAAGAAAGCATTAGCTTTTGAAACTTTTCCAGAGCATAGCCTTATTGCTGGCATTTGCTTTTGATGTGCTGGAAAACACAAACAGCAGGACCCCATTAACATGTACACATTGTAATTAAAAAAATGAAGACAAAAATACAGGGAATGTCTCATCTTCGAAGCAAAGATTTAACAGCAAAGCACTGCAGATCAAGATCCTACTCAATCTACTAGTACTTCCTAAGACTAAAATGGTATTGTACAGTTGCCAAGATAAACAACGAGTCATGCAACATTCTTGCCTTTTACAGTGAGGCCATATATCTGTTAATACAGTGAATCCAATTTCTTACACAATTACAGCTGAGCAGTGAGGATTGTATACCAAGCACTGCTAGCAACTTCAGAAAGTTCGCGCATTCTGTTAGCATATCAAATAAAAGACAACCTAAAGATGTAACATATTGTCACTCTCCTAATGAAATATGTATTTCTATTTCCTAGTGTCTATAGTCAGTTTGCAGTGCATCTGCAATGTGATTTTGCATGCAGAACTAATGGAAAGAATACTCAGGAATTACAAATCTAGTAATAACTCCAGCAACTGCCTTCTTCTGCAAACTCCTTCTCGTGTGATTCATCACACTGAATCCAAGGAGACTGCTCTGATCAGGACTGTTTTATGTGGTTTCACAATTTGTTGTAACAGCGTTATAGTCTACGCAGCAAATGTGCGATTCAGTGTTTAATAGCCATGTGGATTCTCTGTTTCTGCTTCCCCATTTATTGAAGTGTTGTTTTATTCAGAACAGTAGTAATCATGACTCAGTATGGGTTTTTAAAAAAGATAACTTCTCTGAAATGGACACTTCATACATTTCACTGACGTAAGACACGTAGCCATAGAGTATGCTAGTGTGTGAGTTGTGTTTGGACTTCAAAGGAATGTGCAAAACTTTAAATTATAAAAATGTGAGCTCAGAAGATACTTATTTTGGTATCAGGTCTGAAATTGCAGCAGTCAGTTCAAGAGTGCTCTCATATTTGGGAACTGTTCTTTTTTGAAAAAAAATACAGTTTCAAATGAGAAAAATCCTGGGCAAGAAATAAGAAATGCAGAGAGACTGAGGCAGATAAAGCACTCTTGTACTAAATGTGGCTTGTCAGGATTATAATCATGTATGCACTGCATTGGAGAAGATAGTGTGAGGAGATATTTTCACAGCTCAAAAGAGAAAAAGAGAAGACTTGAAGATTGGTCTGAATTTACAAAAGTTTAAAAAAGACAAAGAAGATCTACTGGTAGCTCACAGCACATCAAGAGGGGGAAGAATTAGCTTTATGCATTCGGGTTTTTTTGAAAGCAATTCCATCTAGAGGTTCTGCACAGAACAGGCCTCTGAGTTTCCCTTTCTGCATGTGACAAGGTAAAAGTCACATTTCAAAGTGTAGGAAAAAATGCCCCCAAGTCCTCTGATTTCAGTGAAACTTTAGATATTTCTGAGTTTTGCATTAGTTCACTTTTTTTTCCCTTTTCTTTCCGTAGCTCCACAGGAACTCAACAGTGACCATCTCTTCTCTTGCAAGTTAGACAGAAACTAAAACAGGGCATATCTAGGCAAAATGCCTTAAACAGTCAAGCCCACAGCAACAAAAAATATTTTGAACAGGAGAAAGGACTGCTTTCATGGGCCTTGCATTTAGTATTTGGTACTTCACAGGGATGTTTCTGAGCTGTGTGTTGTAAATAGGATATGTGCTTTGCAGCCCTCCTTTTGAGAACAACCGATGGATGGTTAACCCTCAACTAAACAGGAGAAGGGATGACTTCTGCAAAGCAGTTTAAAAAATCTTTCATTATAGCCAAGAGCTTTCAATTCCCATTCACAAGTGACTTCCTTGGGGCTTGTATATGCTATATATCCCCAAAAGGTTAGAAAATCAATAAAACTCTTCTCTATACATTTAAATACCATCTCCTTGTCCTCCAGGTCATCCATATTTGAATATAAAGCATGGCTAGAGGTTAATTGCTGCATCCTTTTAGGAAGTCATCTTTCAATTCTTCCTGAGAAAGATCTTTTTGTATAGAGCGATTGTATATACTGTGGTTTTCCCATCAATGTGCCACGGTGTGTTTCAGCATATCCTTTGGTCTAGGAACCCAAAGCAAGCAATTGCTTTTCCACAGTTTACCTATGACATTTCATCAGTTTAAAATGCCTCAATCAGTGCTTTTTTTCCTGAGAGCAATACCACATAGTGTGCCCCATGCACAGAAATCAACATTTTAAAGCTCCTGCTTCATTATTTTGCCTTATTTTCTGTCCTGATTGAGCAAGAAGGGCAAAGGGCAGGGAGCCTGACGGCGTGCGATTATGGGCAGACCCCAGACAGCAGCAGTGAGGAAGCTGTTCAGAGGATGCTGCTGAAGAATGAATATTTATGATTTCTTATCCTGTAACCTATTTCAAAGTATAAAACCCACAGCACAATAATGCTCAGGGCTTGGCAAAACCCACAAAGCAATAAAAATCATTTATTCTGTGAAGGGGGAGGCTTGTGTGAAGGTAATTGAAGGGAGATTTTGACCATGTCTTTGATACTGACTCTGACTTAACTCTAAATCAGAGGGCTAAACTATGTCTGCAGCTATCCCTGTAGTAAAAAACCAACAGACCTGGGTAGATGTAGATAAAAATAGAACCTCTCCCATGATGGAAAATTTGGAAAGTAGATTAATTTCCTGGGAAATAAACATAGAAAATCACCTTTATGTTTTTGTCAATGTTTTCTTGAATTTTAATTAAGAACATTTTAGTTTTGAATAAAAACTTTTTTAAAAAAATGAAAATGCGTTTTACTTGAAGTGTTTACCTTTTTTATGAGTCCCAAGTACTTATATTACAAGGATGCTTTCATGGCAAAATGTTCCATTTCATCTCTACTCACTTTTCTACTAAATGCAGCAGATCAGAATTGGTCATGTTTTTTTTCCAGGCAACTCTAGTCTCAGTTCTCACGAAGACCATGCGGAATTATATTGAAGGAGTCCTATTCAGAAACAAATCAAATGCCTCACATAAGAATTTTGTATCTCAGAAACAGGTGTCTAAAGGAGATGTTAAAAATAGTTTGGATGAGGTGTTGTCCAGAAATAACTCTTTTGTGCACCTCTGTAGGATTAGGAGTATCTCAGTATGGTCACAGCTGGGCAGCCAAGCACCTGCTTCAGGCTGAGAAAGCAAAATCCAAATGTCTTTCCACCTGACTCTCCTCTATGGATTATTCCATGCCACTTTTCAAAGGATTTGCAGGCAGTCTCAATCTCAGCACAGAGCGGAGCAGTGGCTACCATCTTCTTCACAGTCAAGACAGAGGTGGAGGCACACCATTTGTCATAATGAGTTCACAGTACAAGAAGGGAATAGGGAAAGCCAGTTCTAGTGTCTTCCTCATTCCAGCGTCACCCCTGGAGCAGGTGGAGTGACCTGGGAGTTAGGCAGTAATTATTCTCAGCAGTCCTTGGGAAGGGGAGGTGTTAAGAATTTCATGCCCTGGTTGGTAGCCAGCTCCTTCATGAACATACTTATTTACTTGTTCCTTACTCATGGAGCTTTTTGTGGATAATCTTCTGAAACATCATGTTATCTCCTTCAACTCTAAATTCAGGACTGCAGTATCTATGGCTTTTTTTGGACTCTCTGCTTTACAGCATCCCTCTTTCCTAGGTATAAAAAATTACAGGATGCTCCTTGTCAGCCCAGTGATAACACTGCAGGAAAGGTCAATAAGCCAGTCAGGTATTGTTCACACAACTCACCTCTGCAGCTTTCTCTTTTTAAATTGTTCATCCACTCCAGATCCCCTAGAGGGTCTTTAACATAAATCCTACCCTTGGGGTTGGATACTTTGTGCTTCTAGGTGCAACAAAACAGATGGAATTGAGTTGAATTCTTGAAGTGTAACAGAGGAGACTTGGAGGACTTGCCTCCTCTGACCACCTGTATATACTCAGGATGACACCACACATTTGAATCCTGGCAAGCCTGGAGTTTTGTCTCTTCCCTTATGCCTGGAGGTTACCCTTCACCTGACCTTCATCCAGGAAAGAGAGGAGGAGAATGTAGTGACTAGGAAATTTAAGACTGGTCGTAGTTTGTTTTATCCCTTTTTTTCAGATGCATCAGCTTTTATGTCTGCAGTCTTTGTGTACATGTGTGTGCATGTGTGAAGGTGCGTGTGTCTGAAGGCTGTGCTTCCGAAACACAGGCAAAATACAGAGCTGCATAGGAAAGAGAGCAACACGACTTTTAAAATTATCTTTACTCATTCAAATTGAATTTGTGCTTTCACATCTGGCAGATGGGGCATAATAATATAACTGATCCTCTCAGCCTGCCTGGACACTCACAAGATGTAAACCTGGTTTAAAAAACCAAAACCAAAATCCCCAGCCCATTTTCAGAAATAAAAACAGCTTCCAGGTTAGTATTCTTCTCTTTTTCCTTCTCTTTCCACATTGCATGACATTGCATGCTGTCCTGGCACTGCTCCTCACCACCCACAAACCAAGAGATTAAATTCATTGGCTTTGGTCTCCCCAGGAATCTGTATGAGTTATCAGGCAGCTCCAGCTATCCCTTCTGCACTATTTGACACTGTAGCTTTGGCTTGCTAGAGCAACAGTAAATCTTTAGTTCATTTCTTTCCACATCCCCTCGATGTTGCTCGCAGGGTCAGAAAGTGGCAACCTCCAGCCCCACTAAACAGAAACTACTCTAAAGATGACAAATGTTCAAGGCATGAGCATCCCCAGAGACTCTCAGGTGTTATATTATAGTGGTGACTGGATCAGCCAGGATACCAGTAACAAAGTACAGACTTCTGGCTTGCTCATCCAGGTGAAAAAAACAGATGATTCTAACAAAAAGCCTACTTTATTATCTGTGTACATTCCTTCATAGTAACTGACTGTGAAATGCCTAAGATAAGTATAATAAAGTCTGTTAATTCTCTTGCAGAACAGGAAGGCACATCCCTCCCTGCACTTCAAGAACCAGTAATTCCAGAACAACAACGAGGTTTTTATGCATATATAAAAAAGATCTCAATGCTTTATTGGGAATGATGTTTCAATCAGTAACCTGCTTATATCCAAAGTTAACTGAAAATGGCTCAAAACTAGAATGTCTTGCTCAGAGTTCTCAAAACACTGAGGCTATCCCACCCAAACCAGGGCATCTCAGCTCAGTTTCATTCATGTGCTACACTGTCCTGAGGCATTCATGAAAATGAAATTTGCTCACAGGTATACCTCCCTAAATCAAATTTCTATGATACTTCCATTCAACATCCCAGTCAAAAAGAAACAGTTTGTGCCAGCTACACTCACCTAAAGAAATGCAGAAAATAATACGAGAAAGGTCATTTTCTAGCTGTGATGGTGATTTACAAAATAGCTACTGAGGACCCACTGGCGTGGTGTTGTAGTGTCCACATACCTTTACCACACAAATCCTTGGTAACGCCTGCCTACATAGTCATGGCAGAGCTCTCTATACTGTGTCAATGCTATACAACTCTGCTACTTGACAGAGAGCTTGTAAATCCTCTTAGGAAATGAAAACGTTTAACCAGGTCACTAAATGGAAAGGATAGACAGGAAGGCGTTTGAGCAAAAATGCTGGTTGTACCAGACCTTTGCATATATACGCATTGCTAAATCTAATTCCCAGCAGCAGGAGGAAAGTCCTTGCATATAGGTGCCCTCATTTGTTCCCAGCAGTGGGTATGACTTCCTTCAGAGGTTTCAAGAATTTTCCCTTCAACATGTACTTAAACAGAGAGCAAACACCTCCAGTAGAATATAGTTGTGTTTCATGGTAGCATAAATATGGCAAGCAATAAACCATCCTAGGTGCTAAATACTTCACTGTAAATAAAAATAGAACATATAAGATCTAGACTTATCCTGTCCTCTATATTGTAATGCCTGGCTCCTAAATCTCTTCCTCTCTTTGCCATAGGAAAACTCTTCTAAACAGAACTAGTCAAGAAGGAAAACTGTCCCTGTCTCTGGACACATTCTTCTTCCTGGCATCTAACAGACAGAGAAAATAAGAGATATGAAAAATACCAAAGAGTTCAAGGAGAAGAGCAACCTCTTGTAGCAGCCAATAGCAGTTCCAGAAACACATTCTAAATTTGCAATGCTCTCTATAAAGGACAGAAAACAAATTTTTCTATCTCCTTCTTTAGCAAGAAAGGCCAAAAGGAAGTCTTATCTAGTGCTATCCATCTTTTTTTTTAATTTCTTTTGTGGTGCAGAGAGTATACATTCTGAAAAACATATCTTTTAGCAGGAAGTGATGGTTACACACCTCAGATGGTTTTGGTTTATGAACCTGCATTAAGATGACATAACATGGCACAAAGCTAAAAACAACCCAGAGAATCCTTTCTAAATTGTTCAGTTGTGCGTATTTTGTGAAACTGATACCTAGCAGTATGTTATAGTATCTAAAGTATCTGTGTGTTGAAAAATTGGGTGGTAGAGAATCTCCCTTCAGAGCAGTTAGGCAAATAAGACCTTCACCATGCACTGTATTCACACAAGTTTATGGCATATTAGATTGGACCTAATAGCTAAGTGTAGAACTACAGTAGAGGTAGAGGTATCCTACTTTCATGTAAGTCTTTTCCAAAAAATAATTTGCAAGATCAGATTAAGATAATCCACAACATTTCCCAAGTGCTAGCTAGGAGTTGCTGGCTCTAGTATGTAAGTGGGCACAAGATGAATCCAGTCAGGGACTTGAGAATTAATCGTAACTTACTGAGTGAATGATATTTCAGCTGAATAAGGTCTACCCAGAACTCATGGGCACTAGTGAAGACATAAGGTAAGAACTCAAGGTATGTGGATGGGTTTTAGCAGATATGGGCAAAGGTTAGCCCTTTGGTAGCAGTCTGAACTTAGATCAATTTAAACTTCTGGTATAACTCCACCATAAGAAAAATTAAGAGGAAAATTCCACTCCAAAGGAGAGTAATTGGGTGTAAAATGAATATTTTTGGATGACTAAGAATTTTTTTTTTTTATTCATCTTTAATTAGATGAGAGACAAATACTGCATTTCATGCTGTTAGGGCTCAATACCAAGCAATCAGCAATATAAATTTGAATGCTATTTACACTTGTTTTCTCTCCGCCTCACTCCCAAGTTCATTCTAGTTTTCTCACTCATTAAATAGTCACATACAGAATTGTTCTTGGTTTAATAAAATACAAAGGAAATTTCTGCATCTATTCTTTACACAAACACCTACTAAAATCTTAAGATTTACCCAACTCAGAATTACAGAGTATCTCTCAACATTGTTATTCATCATCACTACATTGAGCTTAAAGTTGACATACTATGCTAGTAAAGTTAAACAGGTATGTGCCCATCATTATCCCTGAGATACAGGATGCATCCACTTCTCCTGCTGCAGCAGCCTACTTCAGACATGTAATATCAAAGATAGACTAAAATTAATCATTTTGCCCCAGGATGCAGAGCCCAGAGTTAGTCAAAGCTCCATATAGCATCCCAAAACCAAATAAGGAATTCCACTCAGGCAAAAGTTCCTTAAGTGGGAATAAAATTATTTCACATTTTATCTCCTAGGGTATATTTTTTACAAGGACACAAAACAAAGACGGTAAAACATCTTCCTCTGGACTGATGCCAGCAGTTTGGCAGAGAATCTCTTGGTGTGTTTTGGATACAGATAAGAAATCTGTAATGTTATGAGAGAGAGAATTATTAGCCAGAATTGTTCCTTAGAGGACATTAGTAAAAACAGCTTGGAAAATTTTTTCCTGGGTGTGATAGCTGTCAGATTTCTTCATTGTATAGTTATGGAAACAAGAAAAAGGATGCTGTTTAGGCTTGATTTTATCAAGAAATAAGACAATTCAGAAGCTTGTTGTAAAAAATAATCTTGGATTGAGAAGTGATGGGTTATTTCTTTTGATGTAAAATCAAACAATAAAAACAGAGGTCTGCAGCTAAGACTGAATAACCAAGTGTCGAAAAATTGAAGAAACTTCATAGTAAAATGAGATGGATGAAGGTACACAGAAAACCTTGAAAGTGGACTTTCTTCCTAACAAAGGAACTAACATGATCAGGAGTCTGTATTCCGCAATGGTTGAAAACCCTGGCCAAAGAGCTATCTGGCCCACTGGAATATTTAGGGGAAAAGAAGTCTGAGATTAATATGGGTACCAAAAAGATAATAAAAAAAATGCAGACATCTGTATGTTGGATGTCAACTCAGGCAGTTTGCTGTGGTAATGACAAAGAAAATCAATCTGTATTCAGCTCCTGAAAGTGAGCAGAGAGAAAATTTGTCCAGTCATATAAATAAATAATTATAGAATAGGGACACAAGATTACTAACGAGGTAAAGAGTAAGATAATGTTGGTGCAGTCTGAAGCTAAATATACTCTGGTTATCTTCCAAGACTGACGATGTAGAAAACTAATGCAAAAAGAAACTAGATAATGAAAATGTATATTTAAAACTAGAAATTTTCACAAATGCAGTAGAGAAAAAGCTCACAGATCATAGGTCAGGTAGTGGGATAATTTCCTCTGAATTGGTACTGAATTTATAAATCCCACCACAAGTATTTTAGCTAGTGTGTCTGCATGAATGACAATAGCAAATAAGGTATCTATATTTAGGAATGTGATGTGAGCAATTTCAGGCCCCTCAGTCTAAACTCCAACATAGCAAGCTGGAAAATAGACTTGGAAGGCAGGCATAAGGGAAAATCTAGAGGTAGCTGAGATGAAATGTAACATGGTTTGTTAAAGAGACCTCTTGACAGATTGACCTGGAAGCATTCTTTGATGGTTTTTGGCTAAACTAAATAAATGTAACTAATTTATCTGGATTTCAGTAAATATTTTGACATTCTTCTATAAATAGATAAATATTAGTTGAGCTGACAAACACAGAGGTTAATAAAGGAACTGTAAGGAATACATTATAAGCAATACATGATTTATTTTAGTTATTTATTTTTTGTTTACGTTATAATCTGTTAAAAGAGTGAGTGCTTGAGATGCAATTCCTGGAAAGAACAGAGGCTTGTCCGTTCTTTTGGAGGCAAACAGACATGCCTTAAGATCGGCAGCTTTGAGAGACTGACGTGAGTGAGGCCAATGGAGGAGAGAGACAACACACAGGGCTAGGAGCTGGAGCTCAAGCAAAGAAACTCAAATTTTCCTGTAAGAACAGGAGAGGATAGGCAGGTCTCAGAGTGGACAGAAAGAATTTCCAGTCACACAGAAATGACTGGACGATTTGCTGTAGCCCAGAAGTCACTGAGATAACTGAGGCTAAGTAGAGAAAGAAACGGCTTTCTGCAAGGGCCAAGTGGACAGGAGGAAAATATAATTTAGCCTTTTTTTACTACTCTGTTTTGCCTAGCTACGTTGCATTTTCTCTGTTTTCTAAATTAATTATTCATATTCTAATTAAAGCTGATTTCTTGAGCTCAAAATTTCATGCATTTCTGGGGACAGTTTGCAACAAGAAGGACTTGCCTACCTCATTTCAAAGGTGTAGCTGACTCAGGGTCCTGTCACAATGAGGAAGAGAATGACATGAACAGTAACTGAAAATGGGTAGGGCTGCAGGGAGAGAGATTTGGGGGGACAGAGGTAAACAGTGCAGTTCATCAGGAGCTACTGTTTACATTAGCGACCATAAAATACTGCAGTCCATACTGGTCCATGAAATCCATCCCTGGTACAACACTGTAAGTAACATCAAGGCAGGGAATTATGAACTATCATACAAAGAGAAAGACATGATTAAAGGAGTAGAAAATACAAAGTAATGAAGTAATGTAAAATTAACTAGCAATATCAGTTCCGAACACACAGGAGAACCAACAGTAAGGTGGGAGCTTTTTGTGTACAAACAGTAGAGAAGGATGACATGGTTTTGAACCCAGGAATAACCCAGTAACCCATGTGATGTCGCCAGAGTAATACAAAGTGACTCTATAAAGATTTAGAAGAGAGATTTTAAGTAGAACAGTAAAATAGCTGATACTTGTCCCATTGTACAAGGCATTGCTAAAACCAGGAGAGACAGGGAGGAGGAATATAGGGCTGAGTTTCTATTCTTTGTGAGAAGACTCTAAGTAAGCATGGCAAACCGAAGCCTGAGCATTCTATAAATATATGAGGCAAGTAAATTATTAAAAAAAAAAAAAAGCTAAGGGATAAGCACAAGTCAGAAGTGAGAGTTACGTCTAAAATGTTCCCACTAACACATTTACAGAAATTATAAGGTTTCTAACAGTCAGAGCAAAAATGGAACTTGTCTTCTGTTTAACTGTTTCAACATCTTCCCTGTCTTACTGTAGGAGATAACATGGAATTATGCAGCAGGTGCTAAATTATATCTACCTGAAAATCTGAGGAGAGCAAAAGCATTTGGTGGGTTTTTTTCCCAAATGATCAATGCTACTGAAGAAAAATGCTAAGAGAAAGGACTGCATAGTAACAATGAAAATAATGCTTTAGAAAAGAAATGTAATTAGATTTTCATACCTCTCTTTTCTCATGTGTTTTCCTATGTGGTTTTGCTTTTCTGAGAAGCCAAACATTTTATCAATGTCTGACCAAGCTTGTTAGGTACCAGGTCTAATAGCAAGTGCAGTTAAAAACTCCTGTAGTTTGCTACTTACTTCATTCTCATGTTCTTGACCGATTCCCATGTTCTTGTCCACCAAAGGCAAGGCACATTCTTCAGCTGGGTTTTGACTGGCATAGATAGTTGGATGTATATGTAAAGAATAAACTGCTATCAAAAATCATTGCTGATACTACCCGTGTGAGAGGATGAGGAAAAGAATTAAACACATGAAACAGACAGTTGTCATGTTCCTTAATCAATTACTAGAAAGCCCTGAGATATTATGAAGATGGAACTATAAAAGAAACTATCCCAAATGCCCACAACTGCTATTTAATGCCTAAATAAGAGATTAGTGTCTATCTAGGGCACATCTACATTTCATCACACTTTAAAATATGCCTTGTAAATTCCACTTAGAGAAGCATGGCCTAACAATACTTGATAAAAAATGGTGTCTTATCATCTTCGGACTGTCAAGCCTGAATCTGCAGCATCAAACAGTACTACAAGCTTCACCTAAATTATGAATTGCACAACAAACCATGATTGATTCCTTTATTTCCATTTTAATAGCACTACAAATGGCAATATTTACACTCTTTTGGGCATTGCACCTCATTTTGGCACCACAGAGACTGATAAATAGCATTTTATGTCCGTTACCAAGAACATAGATTGTTTACAATTTACTTAATCTCGACAGTTTAGATTTACATGAGCCAGATAGAGAATAAAGTTGTCTAAAATCTAATATTTGTTTCCTTCAGTAGTTTTATCTTCAGAGTTGTACTTGGATGACAAAACTAAATAACAAGAAAAGAAAAAGTAGTTTACATCTTTTGGGACAAATCCTGCTGTTTGCTGCAGCCAAAAAAGCACCTAATCCTTATGAGGAGACTGATATGCAAAGTAGAAGAGAACAATGATCTTTTATTGTTAGTGTATACTTCTGAGTGTTTTTTTCTCTTACTACAGTGTGGAGAATTAAGATCCAAAAGAGTTATGGGGACACAGAATAAAAGGCTAACACTTTTGAATTGTTTTATTAGTGTTACTGACATTGATCTAAGTTTTCAAGACAGCTCTTTTACAAAGTCACTGAGCAAATGACATAATACATAAGCCAAATGGATAAAGAACTGATCAAAATATGTTCCTTTTGAGTTTACTAATAAATGAATAGGATTCAGCCCATTCTGTTTACTTTTCAACACTTTATAGAAGATTCCTCATTTTTGAGAGGCCAAGCATACATCAGTATGGCTTTTTATTAATCTGGCCCTGCTGTGATCTATCTAGAACTCTAGAGTTCTAGAATATTTAATGCTGACTTATCATTACAGAATCAGCAGAAAAATCCTTGTCATATTGCAAGTAGATGATCAGTAAATAAACATTTATTCAGAGGTGTCAGATTGATCTTATCAGGACTAAGTTAAGATGAAGTCAGAGCAGGCAGAGGTTGCAGATATGGACACGTGGATTCAGCTGACACCTGCTAAAGACAATTGTCTTAGAAATATCCTTGGAGACTCTCCTGAAAGTCATTTCTATATGCCTCTCCTGTTCTGTCATTCTTCCCCAGTCATCTGGTGTTAGCTATTTTCAGAGACAGGACGGTGGTCAAGACTGACTTTTGCTTGGATTCATCACAGCCACCCTTCTGATATATTCTTATATTGAAGGCCAAATGATGCATCAGAAGTTATTGCTGGTGAAAAAGGGAGGATTCAATTGCAAGGACTCTTCCATGGATGTTCCTTGTGAAACAGAGAACTGAACCTACCACAACCACCTATGCAATTCCAAGAGCTACTTTAGTATCCCTTCTGCTCTGTAGGCACTATTTTCTTTTTTCTAATCACCTCTATTACTACGAAGAGTGAATAGGCCTAATCAAATGGAAGTGAAACCCTTCTATGGTAATATTCTTGTTTTTTTGTCCATTGTACTGCTCTAAAGTAGCCTCCCTAAAAGCTATCCTTAGACTGAAAGTCTTCATCTCTTTCTGAAAGACATTCTTCTGTGTGACATGAGCTTCACTGTTAATGTCCTTTCTTTGTATTTATATTATTCTTAGAGAGGAAGACCACAAGTAATTAATGTTCCTTAAGAGTAGTCACTTCCCAGTATTTCTCCATAGAAATTATCCATTTAATTTTATACTTTAAAATATCCTTAAGTTAAAATCACAACATAGAAAAGGCATTCAAGCATTTGCTTCTTCATTTAAAGTTTTAGTAAGAGTCCCTGAACCCAAAAGGAATTTTGGATTTTCAACTAAAGGCTGCAGTATGAAAAGCCCTTGCACACCTTTCACTACTGGCCAAAGAAATACCTTCAGGTTTATTGAGCAGTCAGTAACATGTAATATTTTCTATATTGCTGCATGATCCAAATTTCAGAACATCTGGAACGGAGATAACATGATAAATAAAAATTAAATTGTGCCTGTTGCCTGGAACCAGCGTACTGTACATAAGGCATTCAAAATGGGCAACAGTAATAGCTCCTAGCAGGCTTGTGTTTTGAAAGCACTGCACAGATACTCATTAATCTTCATAACACCTAGCAGGCAAGAGAGCAAGTACAGTTATCGCCACTTGACAGGTAATATGAGAAAAATCGAGTCCCCAGTTGTTGAAGACTGTGTGATAAGTAACAAAGTGGGTATATGCTAAGGACCAGAAGATCCGTATGCCCTATTGTGCCCCGTAGAAATCCCATAAGACACATAATAAGCTATCAGACTGTGATAGCACTCATGGTGAGGGATTCTGCCTATGTTCTAACTGGGCTTTTTCATATTACTTATCTTCCACAGAGTCCCGTGTGGGGCATTTCAAAATAGACCTTGTCTAGCAAAGTATTTGGGAACGCCTGTAAGCTGATCTGAAATCCTTTAGAGGACACATTGCCTGAAGCCTGCCTTCAGCTAATCCATCAAGCCAGTTATTTTCTCATGCAAAATGAACATGAGCTTTACCAGTAGGGTTGATCAATCCTAAGCAAGTGTGCCGTACAATTTTTACCTGTCCACTCCAATCATGATACGTTACCAAAGATGAGACAACTGGAATAGTGGGCTGCCAAATAGCACAGCATGCCTGCACTTGGGCAGCTGAACTCCGCTGCATGTTTTCAGCTATTTGGCTCAATGAATATTGCTTGCACTCTCCTGGCTACTACCGAGTTGAGATTTGTACAGTTTTGTGTGGAAGAACACAATGCTGTGCTATGCCCTGATATCACTACCCAGGCATGTCTTTAGAGACTTCCCCTAGCTGAATTGTGTGGAGAGTATATTTATTTTTTTAAATCACAAAACAGTTTCTCCTCTGTAAGAGTATTCAGAGGGAAAAAAATAACACTTTTTTGAGACTAAGGAAAATCACCAGCTCTCTCAAGATCATGGATGTAGGAAGGAAGCAAGTTTGAAGATTTACATGATGCTTTAACGGCCCAGCTCAATTCCTTGTGAAGAACACATTGCCTTCCTGGCCTGGCTGCCCTGCTCATAGTCAGGAAGGGAGGGATAGAAAGGGAGAATAAAACAGTGAAAGAATTGTAATCACCTATTAGTTTAGTAAGCCTATAGAAGTTGTCATCTTTTCTGTTGCTGTGGACAGATAGGATTCAGTTTAGATTCTCATTTCTATTAGAGTTTTTGATGCATCACTTGCATCCAGTATAGATTTCCCAAACACTTGTTTTGTCTAAATTCCTTACTATGGATGAGGTGCTATTTTCTGTGTGTTGACACAAATGCATATAAAGTTTGAAGTATCAGTACAGAGAATTTTATTTTATTGCTTCAGCTATGCTCAATGTTATCTAGCTACTCTGAAGCGCTGGAGCTTGGCAGATTTGCCACAATTGTTTATCACTTAAGTATACAAGAGTACTTCAAACTTTCTGCTTTCAGTGTATTCACATTTTATGGCATTTGCAAAATACTATAATTCAACTGAAAATGGGACTTTATTCCTCAAAACAGACCAAATTTACTTGTTATGAAACACAATAATTTTTACAATTCTGCATCTGATATTTTGGTTATTTCCCTTTCTTTTCTTTTTTCTTTTTTTTTTTTTTTTTTTTTTAATGATCCAAACAGTAACATTGTTATTGTTAGGGACTAGAGTTAGGAAGTTGTATGCTGGGAAGCATACTTCTTAGATGATACATTAGAAATCATCATGTTTCTGTCTTTTCCTATCTTTAAAAACCAGCAGCAAGTATTAGCACAATGGACTGGCTGGTTTTTTGTAACATATGACAGCATGTCATATGCAGAGAATGCTGTATAACCAGACCTTGAAATCTGGCCAAGCTCCCATATAAAAACTTCAATAACCGGTCATATTGCAGTCAATAGTTCTTACCCATGACAAATATTGTTGTCCAGTTTTGTTCTCCTAAGAAATCCTCAACAATAAATCATAGAATGGTTTGGGTTGGAAGGAACCTTAAAGATCATCTAGTTCCAACCCTACTGCCACAGGCAGGGACACCTCCCACTATAATGTATAAATATATATAGTGGTCCAAGATGTAAATATTTGTTTATTTAAAACTCACTGAAGAAATCAGATCTGTTCTGCACAAGCTGTAAATATTTGTTTATTTAAAACTCACTGAAGAAATCAGATCTGTTCTGCACAGAGGTGTGGGTGGTGTGGGGGGGCAGACCCCTGTGCAGGGAAGACAACAGTGGGAGCAGCCAGTTTCTTGTCAGTGGCACAGCACAGAGAGCCAAGAGGGAAGCAGAAAGAAGCCAGACCAGGCTGGTTAGGTCCATGTGTTCATCAGTTACTTGGCCAGGCAGGATTTGCATGGAGCACAAGTGAGGCAAGGTCAAGTGTTGATGGACCTGCGGCCAAGTCATGGCTAGCCATGGCTTACCCTCCCAGTCTTTGACCATCCAGCAGGGCAAATGCGCACAGAGGTTAAATATAAATTCTATTGTATGACTGATTTTCAGAAAGGCCTTTCTGGCTGAAGTCAATGACACTTTTCCCCTTGTATTCCCTGACTTTTGTGGATACCTGAGATGCAGGGAGGACCCATTCCTTGTTCCTGTAGCCCTGAAGGCAGGATCAGCAAGTCACTTCTCACAGCAACCCACGAGTGGGCTCCTTGCTCCTTTAATTAATAACATCAAGGGTCACATCAAAGGGCGATCTTTCCTTGTCTCCAGAACTGCTGCTTTCCTTGCGTTTTTTGCACGTAAACTTCAAGCTTCTACTGCACTGGTCTGCACTGGTGTACAATTCACAGACAGTCCCTTATCTCCACTTGTTTTCATCTGAGATGGTAACATGAACCATCCAGTCTATCTTTGCACCAAATAATTTGTCTTTTGGGACCAGTTTTGAGGACTGGAGCCCTCCATACATTTTCATTCTGCTTGCAGCTCCCTGCTGAGGGCAGCAGTCCTGCCTACCTCAGGGCAGTTTGGGCTGCAACCTCCCCATTTGCTGTGCCGGTGGGGACAGACAGATGGCTGACATCTGCAGGCAGTCAGCATGGAGGATGGCAAGAGGAGGGTGGTAGCATTCCTTTCAGCTGTCCTGTGGATCGAGTAGCTGCACAGAGTTAACAGAAACAGGATGCAATCCAGATACAAAAAGGAGATAGTAATGTCTCTTACAGTTCTGAGACTGAAAAGAGTGAAGAAGGGACATATATTCCTGTGGACCTAATCAGTAAAGGTGTCCATGTCAAAATGTGGTTAAAATCGGCATAAGCATATTTTCCTGTTCAATTTCTTTTATTGATGCTTAGTCCTTAAAGAAATGCATTATAAACTTTAGCCTGTCTATGGGAGAAACTCTGCCATTAATTTTTTTTTTTCTGTGACTGTTAGCAACTACAGCACATTAAAAATATCAAAAATAGATAATCCTTTATAAATTCAGCAAAAGCATACAGGACATGAAGCACCATACTTTGTACAGATACCAAACACACGCCTTGCTCATTCCATTATTGTTACTCGGTGAATGTGATATAGAAAGACAATGGAAATGAGTTTTTCCCTCTTCCGGAGTAATTTGTGCCTTGGTAGCTGGATTCTCTGCTTCTTCCTCAAACAGTAAAACTCCTGAAGTAACCAGTATTAAGTTGCTTCTTATTGCACATCAGAATAAGGGTGAGAATTCCCACTGGGCCTACCAAATTCTAATATAAAATAGAGAAACTCTCTTTTGTTTACCCATAATTTACATTGTAATGTGTGTGACAAATCTAGAAAGTCCCAGAGGGCAAAGCCATCTCTCCTGTCAGTTTGGATACATTCTCATAGATCTTATGAGTCTCTGAGATTTTAGTTACATTGCATACCCCAAGGCAAGTAAAAAAAAAAAAGAAGAAGAAAAGGAAATAGAGACATCTCATTGTGTCTGTGATTTAAGAACAACCTTGTCTCTTTTATAAGATTTCTTGATTTTCAGTGACACTATGCAGACACATCAGATTTTGGATGAGCCTTCTTCCTCTACCCAGCATCAGAAAAATCATTTTACAGGAAGATAAGTAACGCTGGGGAGGGTGGGGAGAGGCGCAGTTGCACACATACCAGAACAAAGAATTAAAATGATCTCTACTGTCTCTCTTCTGCATTTTGGCAGATTAACAACAATAGAACTAACTTATTAGAATAACAAGTGTGTGGAGTTTTAGATCTTCCTTTCCCCTCTTCCCCACATAATTTTATGATGAGACTAAAGTGACAACAATGGACACAGAAGGGAGAAACTGTCATGGCATGGTTAACAGCAGCACAGCTTCTATCCTACTACTTCATCCATATGGTTCAGAGATGAAAGGCAGGAACCACTTTTCTAACAGGGTATATTCTTTTTTGTCTGTGCTTAGGTGTCTAGCAAGCCTCGTTGATCAAATCCTGGTGAGAAATGTTTGTCTTATGAGAAATCATTCACTCGGAAGACAGTTTTCAGGTCCCCAACAAGATTTTAAATAATATTTGGGCACAGGAATCTAAAGAATGCTGAGGTGAGAAGCTCACAGGGCTTTTTATCAGAGAAGTATATGTCTCAGGAGCTCTGCATGGGCCAACAGTTTGCCCGACACCATTCAATATTTTAATCGCTTCTCTGGAACTGTACACCTTAACGGTGAATAAAGGAAGACTCGTGGAATGATGTGAATCATTTAGCAAGGAGTATACCTGAAACTAAACATTTATAAACAAAGAAAGAATCCCAGATGCAATTTAGTGTTTCATGTTTGGTTTTAAATTTTATGTGATGAACTTTTGCATTTAAAAATTTGCTTCTTTCCTCGAGAAATTCTTATTAACTTGTTCCAATTCCTCCTAATATTTGTAGCCAAACAAATATGTTTGAGGGAACGGTGTTATTACCATTCCTTTTTATCCAGTAGCTTAGGCACTTATTCATCGCTTGAGAGACCAGGGATCAAGCCTTTCTGCCTGAAGGGATCTGAATTCACATCTGCCACAGACCAATAGAGTACTATCAGTCTGTTAGAGCTGCTGTGCTCAGCGCAAACTATTTAAAATTCATTGAACCATCATGTGAAGGAGTGAAGTACTTCACTACCTAGCTTGATCTGCTGGGCATTCTCATAGGATGTAGGACATTTTCATTCCAGTTCCTGCTCCAGTGAGTCTTTTAATATTAATACAAAACAGCATATGACCAACATGACAGAGGAAGGACACCTCACTGTAGCATGATGGTATTTATACCAGCATGGTATGTATTTAGGGAAGCTTCCTGAGACGTATCAGTTCAAATCTGCTCAAGTAAAGCACAGAAATAAACATGAGCCTTTGGCCTTCCTGAGGATTTTGCTAACCCCTAGAAATTGGATGAAAGAAGATCGATGACTAAACCATCATTAATTCTAGCTCTTCATTTCATTGCTTGTCCTAAAGTGTCTGAAAATCAAATATTCTGTTCACCTTCAATGTAATGCTTCAGTAAGCACGTGACAATTTTTCTTTTTTTTTTTTTTCTAGTTTGGCAAAGAGAAAACAAACCAAAATGTAAAAATTGTTTGAACCAAATGCATTTTTATTTATTATTTTTATTCAGCTGGTGACGAGAAAATAAATACTCAGAGATCTTTAATTGCATCCATTTTAGGGGGAATGGATCCTTAGCACTGTATTCAATTGACACTTAAAAACTTTACCAAGCTTTTAATGTGAACTTGCTGAAGTCTGAATAATTGCATTGGTGGTGACTGAAAGCTTATTATGTGATTTTAATTACTGAAAGGGCAATCAATCTCTGTTCCCTCCAGCTATTGCTGTGCAGAGTTCTATTTAGTGCCCATTTCCCTCATTTTTTGGGTAAAAAATATTGACTGGATTAACTTTCTCCTTGTGGATTGTCATATAGTGGATTTTTGGAACAAAATAATCTAATATCAAAATGAAGTGGCCTGCTGTGGCTTATCCAGTTTTCGATTCTGAAGAGTTTATCCCCTTTACCATTTAGTCACCTGCAGCTGAAGAAGTAAACATGAAAAGGATGGAAAGGTTGGAAGTTGTCCACCTCTCTGGCAAAGTGATATGTGCTGTTCAATTCCAAATCAACTGTATCTTGCAAAGTGAAAAAAATCTTTGATGTTTCTTTCAGTCCTACTTCAAGTCACTGTGCTATGAATTAGGTTTAAATGAGAGCCCAAGACAACCCAACTCGTTGTCTACTTTATGTCCTTGTTGCCACTTATTCTGTTGCATCTATATCCTGCTATCACTTTCACAACTACCTAACTGTATTCAGTGTGACCACTTTCGCTTAAATTCCAAACTTTTGTAATCCTCAGATAAACCAGGATAGAAGGATCATACAACTCCCTTTGCAATATTATCTCACTGTCTTGGAATAACAAATCCAAATCTTTTATATAAGAGGATTTCTGGTAGGTATTTGACATGTTCATTTTTCTTAAAATCGTGTAGCATTTGGACCTACCGACCAATCCATTTAATCTAAGTGAGTTTCACTGTTCCCACTGTAGTTAATGAGGGAGAGTAGCAGTTAAAAAGAAAGTCTTCACTTGGACACTTTCCCTTGGCTGTAATTATAAAGAGGATCTAGGTGATTTGCTTAGACCTTTAAATAACTAATACTAGTTGAGCTGAATTCCATATGGCATTTAAATATATTAAGCCTATCTCTAAGCAGTATTAGGGTTTGGAAGTCATTGCTGTTTTTCAGGCTTCATGGTCTGGCCATTTTTGTATTTCTATATGTTCATGAAAATATTTCACTAGTACCTGGCATAGCTCCATTAAAATTAATGATATGCTGCACAAAACATTTGATTATATGGAGAATAACAATTTAAACAATTCCAATGCCAGAACTTATTCTTTATATCCAATAGACTACTTATGCAGCAATTAATGAATAAATGATAGAATGACCTCAAGGATGGTTTATTTTACTATATGCAAAAATCTTTATTGTCAATTTTATGTCATGCATCACTTCTTTAGAAAATAAACAAATAAAATCTGTTGAAAGATAAAAATACATCAACGGTCACTTTGGTTTAGGAGTCTCAGTGACATATAACCATTTTAGCTTCATCCTACTACAGAGAAGGGCACTGAGAAGACCTATTGGAAGTTTTGTGGAGCTTTGAAGTATTACAGAAGTCAATCCTGGCATGAGCCAGAATCATTAAGATTTGTTCCTTTTCCGTACTATTTTCCCTTTTCAGGGAATGACTACTTAAAAATCCTTCCACAGCAGAAGTTGCAGTTACTGAGGTTCATTTATTGTGAGCAGCAGAATAGAAAAAAAAAAGATAAAGAATTGAGATAAATGTGCAGAAAACTATTCTGCAGATGCTGGTCTTTCTATATTAATCGACAGTTTCTTTGAGGATATTATACATACTGTGTTGGTATATAGTTTTTCATCTGTATTTTTACTGGCTGTAACTTCAGAGTTCTTCCAGTTTCATCTCACTGACTCTTCATTCTCAGCTCTTCCAGCTGAGCTTATTTGAGAGCAAGAGAGGAGGAAAGAGAAAAGAGTTCAGAAAGAAATCAGCCTGTGAAAAAGTGTAGGAATAGTATCTGAAAATATGATTCAGACTGTCACCATGATTAATATTTTTGGCCTTCCTCTCATCTTCTGCTCATCAAGACTCCTTTTGCCTGTGGTGTTGGAACCAGCAATATCACTTGTTCTTGATTCTTCTTTACCTCTCAGTCTTTTACCCTTTTGCTCCATGCTTCTGAAGTTCTGCCTTGAGTTTTTTCACTATTATACCCTCCACTTTTCCCTTTTCATCACCCACAAGCCATCTTGGTCACTTTGATCTTCAGCACCATTCATCTGAGAGATAAAGGTGGCTTGAGTTGGTCACTTGCTATCACCAAAGACTCTCTGCTCAGCCTGCTGATCATTTCCCTGCTTATGCACAAAAACCACACCACCTTCTCCAGACCTCATTTCTGCAGAAAGCTGATCCTGAAGGTTCCACCCTAGCCCAAGCAAATGTACTCTCATCAATCAAAATATGCTCAAAACTAAACACAGAGCAGAACAGAGGTTTTGATCTAATTTCCCTTATTTTTATCTAATTAATTCTACTTTGGTAAATAAGGAAGGTGATAGAGAAAAAAGACGTTGATCAAGTGCAAGCAGTTTGCAGATCTGGTCTACAGACACAAGCCACATCAGGTTTCAGAAAAACAAAAAGCAAAGTTCAGGCCTGCTCTGAGAACAGTACAAGAAGATACAATAGCTTGACTGAAGGAATTTTTCCTAATGCAATTTTTTTAATCTTGGTCAGTTGTAACATTTATACTAGAATCATACATCAGAGCTTGGCCATCAAGGAATCATAGCTGATTATTACATTCCAAATAGGAGAGTGGAGAAATGCCATCTTAAGTATTTACTTTTAAAATTTATTACTTTTCATAATCTTAAGTTATTTCAACATTTAAAGCATGAAGATTGCCAATTTGCTAGTCTGTCCTCCCTTTTAAAATCCATCAGCTGTCATACCCTAATGTAATTTCTGATCAAGTATGTTACAACACAGCTAAAAATGTGGATGATTAAACAATTTTGTCTACTTGCATCCATAATTAGAAGGTTAGGAATTAATCTCCTGAAATAATTCAACCTATAGCTGGATAGAAATATTCATTAGAATTCAGTATTACTACCAATCACTACAGTATTTATGAGGAACTAGGCAAAATAAGGAACAACATATATAAAGGACAGAAATGATGACAAAAAAAACTTCCCTCAGTGCTTTGTGCTTCGTACAATCAATTTTTTCTTTGTCTCTAAGGGATTTTCTTCTTGACAACTCTGAAGTCTAGCAAGTGCTAAGATTATGTTCTACAGCTGAATCAGCTGCAGCACCAATTCATCAAGACTGCACACATCTGGCAGACTGTTTTACAGTTCATATAGTTTATTTGCTTGCTAAGGTAGCTAAAAACCAAGGTTTTACTTGAAGGGATTATCTACAGATGTTCCCTCTGATACAAAAATTGTGTGTGTTTCCCAGGAGCTACCTCGTTACTTAAACAGGGCCATATCAAAAGCTGTGCATTGAAATCTGAGTGCTCAGCACTAGACAGTCAGGTTTTTCTGGCTTTAAAAAATGCTACAAGCTGTGCTGAATAAGGCTGCAACTGAATACTAGGTAGTCGAAGAAAGCAGGAATTGCTTTTTCATTTTTTATTGTTTTGGCGTTTGTTGTTTTGCTACAGTCCAGCCAAAAAAAAGGTTTCTTAGTTCTCCCTACATTAAAGAGCTTTCCTTGATGCTAGAACAACAAATAACTGGATCAGTTCCATAATGTACTATTTCTCTTGTGTTCCAGGAAGATACTTGGTTCTGTGAAATCATGACACAGTTCATACAAAGCATCCATTTCCATACTTCTGTTGTTGAGTTGGTACACCAAACTTAGCGTCAGCTGGCATGCCCTGACGGGGGGGGGGGGGGGCCAGCAGAAGATGACCCTTTTGCCTACAGTGCCACTTCTGTCTTAGACCTTAAAGTCAGGAAGAGAAAATTAGGGGTAGGATCCCACTTGAATAGTTCATGTCTCAACTTTCAATATGACTTCATGTAGGACTGGATGAGAAGAACCAGAGGAGCTGTTTTCCAGTCCTCCTAAAACAACTCTTAAAATTCTTGCCCAGTTAATAGAGAAAAACAATAGCTGCAGAAGATCCAGTCTGGCTTGTAGATGTGGTGCTTAGGGACATGGTTTAGTGGTGGACTTGACAATATCAGGTTTGCTGTTGGACTTTAAGATCTTACAGGTCTTTTCCAATCTAAATGATTCTATGATTCTATGAAAAGGCTTTCTCTTCTCCAGTGGGTTACGTAACTGAAGAGGACAAGTCTTTTTGCTTAGATTTGCAAACTGCTACTTTCACTGAGAGCACAAGTGACTCAAAGGGAAATGTTAGATAACTTCACCCACCTAGCATCCCATTCAAAGGGCTGTTTTACAAAGGTAACCAGAAAAGATCAAAGGGGATTATGGTAGGGCTTGAAAGGCACATTGCCTGAAATCTCCCTGAAATAAGAGTCGTCTCTTTAGTCAGTCTGAGGAGAACTGTGTCCACATGTCTCCAGTTCCACATGAGTACCTTTAGCTTCAAGACATGGAATGTGCATGTTGACAGCAGTCTTTCCCTGCATCCCTGAAGAGGTGTCACTAGGCAGAGACGATCATGTACCATGAGAGCAAAGAGCCAGAAGAGAGGAGAGAGCCAGACTCCTTCCTGGGAGAAGTTTACATGGTTACAGGAACCTTCATAATTGTTTTTAGAATTTTTTTTTTTTTTAAGTAGGAATAATCTTGGGCAAAGAGAGGAAAATCCTTCCTTCATCTTTCCCACCTCTTCCCAACTGGGTACTAAACTAGCATTGATTTACCTATTAGCTGACCTCCCTCTTGCCCTGACATTATCATGCTTTAATGCATACATAAAAAAGATTATAAAAGGATGCTAGGTGTAGAACAAAGAAACTTTGGACTGTAAAACCCGCCTAGCAGAAACAGCTCTAAGAGAAACTGCACACAAGTTGAAAAGCACCTGTGATACATCAGGGCTAGGCCAGAGGAAAGAAGTTGTTAATGGTTTGCTCCACACTAGTGCTGGTGCCAAAACAGATGTGAAGTTGGGCCTCTTTTAGCAGTTTCCTCATCTTTTCACTTTGAGTTAGCAGCTGCATGCATTTTGGTTCTAAATGCCCTTATTCTGATTCCTTTACATTTTCCATTCTAGGCTTCTTGACTAGTTATCTGAGGCCAGTATGTTTATGGTTGTTGTAACTCCTGGCAGCAAAAATTTGCTCCGGCACCTAAAATCTTTTAGAACTTAGAGAGGAAGAAATGATAGCACTTCACACTTTCTGGCTAAACTGCAATTCATGAAGAGTTAAAGTAATAATCCTTTAGATATGTGCAAGTATTTAGTGCCCACAATACAGAAGTGAAAACTTTCCATCACAACCATATTCATTCAGGTACCTGAAATTATCACCCACTCATCTTTCCTGTTCAGATTAATAATAATCCTGGTATCTACCACAGCTATTCACCACTATAATGTTAAGGGAGATTTGCAGGCAGATGAAAACTAGACAAAAACTGTCTCTGTGGGAAAAAGAAAAAAAAAAAAGAAGAGGCCAAATGGCCTCCAAGAGAACTAAAAAGTATTTATTATTATACAAGAAGCTTTTGAGCTGCTTTTATTCAGCATGAAAGGACAGTAAATCCTTGTAAGTTCCAGCTGCCCTTGAATTACAGACCTCAGCTCTACTGTCATGTAAGAAGATGAGGCTGCATCAGGTAGTCTTATGGCAGTATGGTTAAAAAAGTCAATTCAGTCACTTGTACCTGAATGATTTTGATGCATTATTTACAGGCCTTAAATGGTCCAATATGGCACGTTTCTCCCCTTCGCTTTATCCTCAGATGGTAGTTACTTGTGCAGGGAAAAAAAAATACAGATATGCAGGCAGCTGAAAAGAAGCAAACTTGACAGCTAGGAAAATGAATCACAATGATGTTGTATTGACATGTCCATTTGTTTCTAACAGAACTTCACATGGTATATAAGTAGTAAGGTGAAGCCAGTGAATTAAAATTGCATAGAATATATTAATATTCCAGCCTGAAGACAGCAAGGGCTGAATGTACACCAGCTGCAGGTTAAATGACACAGAAAATCAAGTGATAAGGACATGTCAAGAGCTTCAAAGTTTGAATGCTCATCCAAACTTTCCCAAACTCTTCAGTCCCATACACATTCAGCTATTGGAGGTTGTTTAAAAAGTGCCCTTTAGGTGAAGTGTTTTTTCTGAAATGGCTTTGAGGTCTGCTTTTCCTTCCATCTTCATATGGTGGGAATACTTGTTGTTCCTACCCTGGCAAACCAAATCCAGCAGAGTGCCATAACCCTCTCTTGCTTCTTTAAAATGATGTTGAAGGGTCCTCATAAAGGTTTCTTCCACTACTTAAATTTTAGGTTTACTATTACACCTCAAACCCAGCAATTTATGTTGTTGTTGACTCCTAAAAAAAGACCTGTTCTCTAACATCATGCTTCTTTGTTATCTTTCAACCAGCAGATGTCTTAATAGACCTGCAGATATTTTAACCATATCATTTTATTAATATCATGCAGTAAGTATTCTTAATAGATCTCGGTGACTCTTCTTCACCAAATAATATTGAGCAGAAGAGGTATTTGAGATATCAAGTAGGTTGTAACTATTGGGTTCTAGAAGATGCGTTTTCAAGTTCCTTCAGGTAGAAAAAAATTGAATATCAGCTTACTCCTTGTTAACAAGTGCTCCAACCCGTAGCTGATCTTACCAATAGCTGAGTAAAATACTAATGTCCCCTCAGTAATGATTAATCCAGCTTTGTCTCTATTGCCTGTGAGAGAAGTGCTTTGCAACAAAACACTGGGAGGGGGAGGGGGATGGGGCAGGGGAGTTGACGGGATAGAATATTTCATCCAACGTGAATTAGTCGATGACTCTATTTTTTTACTATTTTGGCAAGAAAAAAAAATCATATTTCCATTCAATTAGACTTGAAGTCTTCACTTTCTCCATTATAAAGGAAAAAATTACAGAGATAAGTATTATTAATGGGACTACAGTTTTAACATAATAGGATTTTTTTTAAATTACAGAGGGATCAGAAACACTGGTCAGGCATAGGTCCAGTACAAGCACATTTTGGGGAATCACGGTCTGTGAGGATTTGAAGAATCTGTATGTGACATAAGACTGAGGTGAGGTGTTACAAGATCATGTAATTGTGTATCAATTCCCCAAGTAGTCTGAGCAAGGCCAGAAACAGCATGGGATCTGCAGAAGGAGCAATTACCAAAAGCAATACAGATGTAAGGAAGAACGGAGACTAAGATATAGATGTTTTCAATGGACTGGTGACTTTATTACCTGTGCTAATTCGTGTTATGTTAGAATAACCCTTTCACCTAATTTAATATTTTCAATGTGTGTGAAGACATAATCTTATAATATAATCTTACATCACTTTAGCTATGACAAATTCCTACTTTCCTCATGTTATGCATTGCTATTTGTATATTTAACACAAAAGGCAGGTTCTCTACGTTTCTAAAACATATACCATCCAAGACATTTATTTTATTCATCCATTACAAATTCTAAGAACCTCTTCTGAAGTACCACCATTTAATCAGGCACCCTGTATGCCACACCTGCCCATTGACTGTCATGGTACTCCCATGTGAAATTTTTAGAAAGAAAAATTCCTCTGCTGAGATATTGTTATGAGACAGATGATCACACAGATGACCGGAGCTGGAAAATAATTTTCAGTTCATCTTTACCCTCTGAACGTAGTTCCCCTTCCTAAGCCTCTTCTGATTTCCTCTCATTCTTCAGCTTTATCTGACACTGGAGCAGTATGATTAAATATATCAAAGTACATATTTAAAGCTCAGTGAAGTCATGGGCCCCTCTCCTCTGGCTGAAGCAGGCATTGGATCAGGATTCACATGGGTCAGCATAAAATCACCAAAGGATCCTTTATTTACATGCAGATTCCTACCTCATGATGTGCCAACAGAAGTGAAGAATAGCACTTATGGGGTATAGCTCTCCCCACAAAGGAGATTAAATGCTTCTATTTATTGTTAATGGGGAGGGTACATCTAATCTATCACAAATACCATGGAAAAAAAAATCCTTACTCTTGGTTGGCAATCTTTCCTGTCTGTTTCAAAGGTTTCTTGAGTGTCCCTATACTAGTGGAGCCAGAAAATCACTGAAGTTCTTAATGCTGCTGGAAAGGCTCTGGAGCTGAGTGGTGGGCTGCCCACAGTATCTGTGCATAAACAGGCCATCTTGCCATAGACTGACAGACAGGAACTGCATCTGATATTCTTTCTCATTTTCAGATTGTTCCTTATTCTTGAGTCAGTGGTAGACTTTTGCTTCTGGGAGTGCATGTTGCTCTTTGTTAACTCTAAAATTGGTCAGAACTGGTGCCCTGAAAGAATGGGCAGTCCAAACAAATAAAAAGAGAGGTAAGGCACCAGGCTGGAAATCACCCAGGAGCCTAGTCACAGGATTCAGGTTGCCTAAATCCTACAGCACTGCCTGGTACATTACACTATTTTGCCTTTCATCATTAGTGCCCGCAAATGCTCCTCATCCATTTAAAAGGAAATGCTGTTTATCCAACAAATTACAAAATCACAGGCTGCACAGTCCTTAGTGTCTTTACATACACTTCCCTCTAGTGTTAAAAGGGAGCAACTCAACATGCTGCCCGGAGCAATTAGCTTGCCTTGATTGCTACACTTAATGAGAACCCCAAATTTCTCTCTGCAGCGAAATGATATAATGATAGTGCCTTAAGCACCACAGGAAGGGAAAAAAAAAAATTTAAAAGAGATACTATCATTTACTGTCTTTCCAGAGATATTTGCAAGTCCAGAGAAGCAACACAAAGATTCAAAGCCATTGCATATTCATTCAATTCTGTCAGGCATTTGTGCTCTACAGCTGTGTGTTAATATCAGACCTGACTTTCAATCATCACCTAAGACAGCACGGCTGATATTAGGAGTATTCCTAAAGGAGAATGTGTTTGGGTCAGAAGATCAAGAAAGGACATACTGACAAGTAGCATCCTTCAGCATAATAACCTTGGCAAGCCAAATTTAGAGGACAAATTTTGCAAATCTTTTATTCTAGCCGCAGTCAAAGAGGTGACTTAGTTTGTTAAGGCATATTCTGGCTTAAAATTTTAAATGCTATAGGATAATATGAAGTGAAAAACTATTGCTAACCAAAGACTGCACTTTTAAAGAAATTTGTGAGTAGTGAATAGTGCACTTGAACTAAAAGAACATCTCTCTGAAAGCAGTCAAATCTTCCAGTGGGTTGGCAAAATTCACTCAACAACAAGACCAAAACTCTTTCACTATAAAAAAATATATCTTTGTGCCTGTACCAGTGGGTGTATGGTTTGGCTTGTAACTCCCTGAAGTCACCTCTACTTGGGAAATGTATTTCAATTCACCAACATACAAAGGTATCATCTTAGCTACTCTAAACACTATCCTTATGCAGATTGTTCTGTCTTTCTTATGTATTAATAAAAAAATGTTCTAGTTAAGCGCCTTAAAAAGTGTCCATGTATGCATTTTAAGCAATATTTGAAAGCCCCTGAAATTCTCCATGGTAAGGTCAATACAAAGTTTCCATTATTCTCCTACTTCCCTCTTATTAATCTTTTCAGTTCCTATTTGGATTCCCTATGGTCTTGCATCCCCTCAGACAAACATGCTGATGTAAATGAATGAAAACTATTACTTTTCTGATTAGCTAGTGCTTGCTCTGCCTACCTCATATAGCTGTAAACATCCAAAGACCAAAAGCACAAGAGATTTAGCTTCACTATTCATAAGGTTGTGTTATGATATATTTGAGAACCTGAACACAACAGCTGAGTAACACAGAAATACTCTTCTGGGATTCATTTAATTAATAAGGCTATAGCCCTGCAATTCTCTCTGCATGGATACACTTGTTGCAGCCTTAAGACTTTGGGAAGTCATATACGTACCATTTATTTGGTTCACAATTCATGTCAGGCAATGAAACATACAGGATCAGATCCCAAGTTTAGATGATTTACCTCATGTGAAAAACTGAAATAAGCAATAACTAAATCTGGATCTCCTGAAGAGAGGCTAGGCAACATTTCTTGAACTGATAATTTGTTGGAAAAAAAAAATCAGAGAAACTGAAGCCTCTAGGATTGAATTAGCAAATAGTTATGGTCCTAAAAATGAGGGAAGGGAGTTGAATTTTTTTTTTTCAAGAATTCCTGAGTTAAACACATCGACATCAGGATGTGTCATGGTTTGAGTTCTTTAAAAAAACAACCATGACTAAAAAATGAAACCTTCTTGTCTTCTTGTCACTTTTCTGGGTTTTTCTTTTGATCACAAAACTAAAACGCAATCCAGGGCTATGACCACACAACTCCTCCTGTTTTTGACATTTTTGCTTTTATGCAGCCCTCTAGACTTCCTCAGTAATTGGTACCTCCAAACAGGTAAGTCTGCAGTTTTTATTTGTGTAAAGTATAAAATACAAAATTCTCTTGAATTCTGCAATTACAAAAAGGTGCTTAGAGAAAGAAGGCAGAACTAGAAAGACTCACAAGATATATTTATATTTCTATATGCATATTTATACATGAAAGTGGAAAAGAAATACTAGACTACAGGTTACGGTGGTATCAGCTGGTGGAAAATAAAGATGTTGCCTTCTCAGTCACTTTTATGAATGCTGCCTAAAATTGCTGCTATCATTTCATAGTTCCCTCTCCTTATGCTAATTGTGTGGCATTTCACTCCTTGAGTAATTATCTTCAGAGAGGTGTCACTTAGAGTAAAACACTCAGCGATACAACCCAAAGCAAAATTTAGTGACCCACTGTGCATACACATTCACACATAACAATCTGCCAAGACAACCCCCATTGGTAATTCCACAGAACTAAGTCTCTAATTTTAAGATTAGTAGTTAAGCAAAAAAATTTGGGTGAGATTCATCTGTCCTACCTGAAGTCCTCTAGCAGTTACATGTCCAAGCCTTGCTCATCACTCTTGGCTCTGTGTAGTCAATAGAATGAAAGAGCTTTCAGCAGATGATTCATGTGTCCTGTCTTCCTTACGAGGGCTAGATAAAATTACTTTCTCTCCTGATATTTCTCTCCACTGAACAAGTCTTACTGTTAGATTACTAATTTAGGGCAGATAAATCCTCCGGGTTAATTTTTGGAGAAAACTTGCTGGTTTTTAGAGGCAGGTTTTGAGGGAAGGGGCTAAACTATTGGGTTTTAAACAATCTAAAAAACAGTTTTAATAGAAACAAAGATAGCAAAGATCCGTCCACAATGCTGTGCTTGTGACATGAGCTGGAAAGCTTGTAATACAGATTTTCTTTTCTCTTCATCCAAATTGAGGTGCAGAGAGCATTGCCCTGTTAATACAATTACTATTCATATTCATTGCAGATCTTTTCCAGTTAACCATAAAAGTTTTGGTCTTCCCTGCCATTGCCTGAGTTTTATGTGATGCATTCTGAATTTGTAAACTGATGCACATAATTGGGATCATCAAAACTCCAAAATATATTTGATGTGTCTCAGAAAATCTGATTTTATCTTTTTTTTTAATTGTATTCAGGAGAGGTTCAGAGAAGCTAGATGTCAGTCTGGTTTTATCATACTTGTTCAGATCATGTCTACAGCTGCATTTTGCTTAAGATATTAGTATGCTAAAAGTAAGGGATGCTTCTGGGTAACAGAGTATATAAGTAGGTCAATACACAAAGACATTATTTCAGTGACAGTTTTATGACTTAAAGCAACAGAGCATCCCAAGCTACTTGTGTTTTGAATTCTAATATTGAAATTTCACATAAAGATATGAAATTAATAGATGATCCTTCAGCACTAGAAAGTAGTAAGTTCTCTTCAATTAAATCTGTCAATGGAAATTTAAATTCTAGGTAATATCTTTCCTAAAAGTTCAAAGTTAGTGGAATCACTGAATTGTTTTATTCATTCTTTGCCCTTAAGGGAAGTCCTTGCACTTTCACAATGTACTGAATGGTGCTGTCTCTACAACACCAGAGTTGAAAAGGACAAGTTTACCTATCTCTGCAAATACTGTCAGAAGCACAAATGTTGAACAACCAACTAATATTCATTAATGTAGGCACAGATAGGTGTTGGAAAAGTAAACATTGTGTTCCCAGTTGTTGAATTTGTTCCTATAGCCTGCAATAGCTTCAACAATACAAATGCTTAAAAGCTGGGGCCAAGCTGGAGAACTAAATGGTTAAATTAATTACTTATTAAAGAATGATGAGGTTTATTTCATCTTTTACTTTCTATTTACCAAAAATGTGCAATGCCATCTCTTCTCAGCACCTATGGCTTATTTGGAAGCATTAGAGAGGGACTAGGTTTTGAATTTGTTGACTACAATTATTCATTTGAATTATACATTATACTATCCACGTGTGTTAGTATTGTTCTTGTTTTCTGTCTGTGACCAAACTTTTTTTCATGTTGAATAATGAATAATGAATGACAGGCACAAGTCCAAGATTTTAATCACTAGCAGAAAAATAACACTGAAATGTTTGAGGGACTCACAGACATTTGCATACAATAGACTCTAGTCATGATGACATTTATGCACAATGGACCACAAAAAAGCCACAAACCTAGGGGAGTACCAGGTATTACAGGAATACTGCAGTCTCAACTACTTCATAGGGAAAACATGTTTCTAGACATTTTTAGGGAGTGTTACTCTGCTTGGTAACTTCACCTACCTTTTGAATCTTTTCAGATCAGTGAAAACTATGAATAAAAATATTAGTAGTAGAATAACATTATTCTGCCTTTGAAACTCTCATTCATAAGAAGTTTTCTTGCACAGTAAGAGAAAACTAAGACCTCAAGAAAGAGTTGTTGTCATTTCCATGTTTATTATTTATATTGTACCTGGGTAATGCAACTAGCATGATCTGTTTTCATCCATTATCTGTAGTACAGTAAATTCTCATGGCTTGAAATAGAGTACAATGCCACTGTGCTAGACATAGCACAGACACAGAAGACAATTGTTTCTCACAGAACTTACAATATAAATAGAAAAGTTACTGTAAAAAAAAACTCACCAAAGAATGACACAATCAAGCTCAGCAAAATGAAGTAACAAAGACTCTTAGGAGTTCAGGCAGCATAAACTCACAAAGATGTCCACTTTTTAGTTCCTCTGTGATCTATTGATTGATAGATACCCTACTGATTGATAATACGTTGATTTTGATATCCTAATTTAGAAAAAAAATATTAATCGTCACAAATTCCCCCCATAAAACTTGAATGCCTACAAACTTTACTTTGGGGGGGAAAAAAGTGAATAAACCATACTATAGTACATAACGCAGTCCTTTTGTAAAAAGGAAAGATACATCAGCTAAGGTCTCAACTGGAGCACTCTGCTGCTAATGGGCTGCACCATTCCTATGCACAGACCACTTAGAGAGAATGCAGTGATGAACAGTCAGAGTGAAAAAATGTCTAGAAAATATTTTTTGTAAAAGCCGATTGTTTAAAATGACATTGATAATTATTTGTACTGTCAAGACATAATAAACTCCTTTGTGAATTAAACACCAGCTAACATACCTTGCCTCAAATAATCATAGCACCTCCCCAGACTGAGAAAGTACAACAACAAAATTAATGCACAGAAAAGAATGCAGGGAAGGTAGGAAGGCAGCAAGCTGTTTCTTTCGAGAAGAAAAGAAATAGGCAAAACATTATGTTGTGAAATCCTAGTGGCTCAACTTGTCTGCCCCAGGAATGCAGGAACAGGCTCTGGAGAAAAGAAGCCACAATAAATCTTCATGAAAAAATGAATTGAACTGTGATACCACAAGAAGTGAAAGTGGAAAAAATATTTTAAAGCAAAGGCAAAGAGAAAAGAAGTTTTCTTGTGTGCTGTCCATTGATGATAACATATTCTGGTAAGTTGAAAGTCTATGAACTCCAAATGCATATTTTCTGTTGAACTGTATATGTTTTATGCTGAATGAGACAGCAATAACTAATCAATAATATAAATGCAGCAAACAAAGTCATTAGGTTGTTAGTTAAGTAGAGTTTCTTTTGAAAATAGAAGAAGATGGTCAATAAGCGCAGAGCCTGAATAGTCTATCATTTGGGTAGTCCCATCTGGGGCTGAAAGTCTTCTTGCCTGAAGCTTTTGCTGAGGATGCTCTTGGGTGAAGAATTACAGAAAACAGTGTTGGAAGGGACCTTAGGCGATCACTTAATTTTCTCTCTGTCTTGCCCAATAGCAGTGTCCACAGTATCTCATTCCTCGGAGGGTTTGGTTTAATCTGTTCTTTAAAACCCTCAACAGTAATTTCACAACCTCCTCATACAGCCGACCGAGCTCTTAACTTTCCTGCCTGTTAGATTTTCCTCAGTATCTTTTATGTTCTCCAGTTTAAGCTTCTCGGTCCTTGCCCTTTCTCCAATGTGTAGAAGAACAGCTTATTTGCTTGCCCTTTGCAAAAACCTTAAATTATTTTCAGACTATAGTTATGTCTCCAATGTTAGTCCCTTCTCTGTATTAAACAAATCGATGTCCTTCATTCTATGTTTTTCCGTGTTTATCTTGACCTGCAGTGCCCTACAAATGCATGACACTTCAGTTGAGGTGTTATTTACTGCTGACTGTAATGAAAGAAATATTAAATGGGATCTATACTTGCTAAAACTATTTTTCTTTTTTCTGGAACACTGTGATTTTTTTCCTATCTTGATATTGCACTACTGATTATTCCTGCAGATATCTAATATTCTATACTTTTCCCTGTTGAACAGCCTCCTACTTTTAAAGAACATTTTTCTAATTCTTTGAGGTAATTTTGAATTCTAGACCTCTCCTCCAAAGTGCCTGTGGCTCCTCCCTGCCTGAAGTTATCTGGAAATTTATCAACAAAATCCAACTTCTTACATCCAAGACTTTAATGAAAATATTTAATGGACGCAGGACAGAGCTCTATGGAACTCTACTTAATATGAAAACTTGCCAGTCTGACAGTTAACTATTGATAGCTGCTTGCTGGTGACCTAAATAATCTTATTTTAGACAAATTATCAGAGTGTGACCAGTGTAGAAAGAATTATTGAGCAGATGCTGTTAGGAAGATAACAGCCCAAAATTTGAGAGATATAGGAAAAAAGTGTTTAACAAGGAACACAAGTTGTTATTTATAATGTTCTGTAGTTCTCATTTTACATCTCTAAGGTGTCTACAGTTATTAAATAGCACTCTGAATACAGTGTCTGAAATGCCATTAAACCACCTTAGTTTTTATGCATTTGTACGCTGTATATACGATAGCCAGACTTTTTTGATTAATGACCCTTTCTTTGGTGGGTTCAGGTCAACAGCCAAAGGCTCTCCTGTTACCATCCTCTCTATCAGGCCTATCTTCTGTGTCACAGGGTGTGACTCTCACAGGTCATTTAGAAGACTGCATTAAGATTATGCACTAGGAACTGCCCTTTTGGAGAGAGTGATTTCTATGCTGATCACAGTCATTACCTGTATCTCTAACTCATAACGGAATCTCTCTGCCTTGTCATAGTTTGACAAACTGGAAGACACAAAGTAGATGGACGCCAAAAACTGGAAGGACACAAAAATAGTGGACACAAAACAAGGGAAGGACACAAAAATAGTAGACACAAAAGGCCCAACTGAAAGTCATTTGGTATTTGTAAACAACACTCAGGACCTGAGTGTTACTTACTTTCTGTAAGACCCGAAGTTGAGTGCTGCTAGGTATCTTTGTCCTCTCCAATCTATGGCCCAGTCACAGTGCCAGAGGTTTGAACTACAAAACTTTTGTTAAGATGCACAGAAAAGGCCCACAGGAAAATGCAATTCGGACAACTCAAGTTTTCTGAGTGTGCATTATTCTTCTGTGAGGTTTCTGTTCTCCATAGGAGAGAGTATAGCTGAACGTAATTGATCAGGATTCAGGCCAATCAAATTAAAAGTCCTACTTAGTAGTTGCTCCTTTTCCTTCATATGGCTTCCTTCGCTAAAACGTCTGACAACCAGATATCCTTTTTATCCCTCTGACACTACTCCTCAAGGTAAGACAGTAAGTACTGTTGTTCCCACTAACAGAGAGGAACTGAGATAACTACCTGGAAATGGGCTTAAGGTGTTGCAATGCTGAAAGCTGCAAGGCTCTTGGAAAGCGCCTGGATCCTAGGTGGGAATTTGCTGCTCAGAAGGGCCTGAGCAGTATGCGGGGAAAGTCAAGCATCTGCAAATAGGGTTAACAAGACCCACTATACTAATTAGAAATGCCAAACTCCAACATGTCCAACTTTCTTTCTCCAGGCTCAGGTCAAGGACTCAGTGTCCCTCCAAACTAAAATATCTATGTCACAACAGCATTTTGGATCTAGAACTCTCTTTCAAGAAATGATCTTTCCCTGCAGATAAGAACAGGGACACATGGACCTCAAACAAAGGACCCCAATGGTTTGGGATGGGCACCTGCCACAGCAGGACTACAGGGGCTTGGGAAACTTGATAATTGAAATCTGCACTTCTGAGGGTTTACCTAAATGTTTTGTAGCCAACACTTGTAAACTAATACTGAAAATTCAAGAACCTTGCATTAGTGTCAGTGGCACTGATGTAACTTGGTGTTTCTGGGTGTATGTGACTAGCCTAATGCCACACAGCGTGATCTAGAAAGGATTAAAGTGAGTGTTGTGAGAGCAGCAACAGTCAGTCCACCACCCTGACTGGCATTAGCTAATGCTAAGATAGCTCTTTCTGGAAGCATTGTAAGAGCCGTCACACACATAGCACCTCCCAAGTTGGCAGAGTAACTGCAAGGGACTGCCTACAGCCAGACAGGGTCCTGGTTTGTATGGCACCAAGCTTTCCTCCAGAGACTGAAGGAATTGCAGGAAATTCACAGGCCTCGTTTCACACAATTGCTCTCCCTTAATGGGGTTGGTTTGCTTCCAGATGCTTTCCAGTATAAGACTTATTGACTAAATAACAAAATGTACATACATGAAATGTAATGGTCAATAATATCACTAGAGCTCTTGCAGCACCAATTAATGTGAGCACAGCCTCCACAACACATGGTTTAATGTTGGCTACAGAGAGACACACCTCTGAAAGCTTGTATTGGTGATTTATCTCCAGGTAATTCCCCACCTTAATTACCAATATAAAGTACTGTAAGACATATATGAAAGTACATCTCATGTCCAAATAGATTCCTGGTGGCTAGATGAAGGTTAAAACTCCTGTTGGCTAATTGCCTCAATTTAATACTGTTAGAAGATGCATTTATACTTTTAAAACCCTTTTTATGATGTCTAAGTAATTGCATCAATTTGGCAACCATCTACTTAATTTTAAACAGCTTTAACAGAATGCCTAGAGTTGAAAACAATTCTTGTCAATGCTACATAAATTGGCTCATTTTAACTGCTTTTTTTGCGTGTGAAAGGGGGCAATTTGAACAATTACTCTGCATTGAAAACAGCTTTTGTCACTGCTAAATTGAGTCACTTGAACTGTTATTTACATGTGCTATAAAATTTTATTTACTGTCAAAGGACTTTTCTTGCACTTGGATTTTCATTGTAACTCTTAGATTTTGTTTAGAGTAAAATGGTTAATTTATTGCCTTTTATTATGCACTTCTAGTTGGCAGCAAAGTGATTAGAAACAGACTTCTTTTAAAATAAAACTAATCTCCACACAGCACTGTTCAGGTAAAAACCATTACCAGTATGCACTTCCGGTAGTAAAAGGACATTTTTTGAAAGGTGGAGAGTCACTGATTGAGTTTTCATCATCTTCCATCTCAAAGCCCAGCTTCCCTCAGCACTTTGTAGCCATTTCCATTAGACAGCCTTTATATGCCAGAGTAACCGTAGAAGCAGCAATTAATCCCAGACAAGATGCAAAATTTCCACTGCTCATTAGCAGCTAGCTAGTCCATGAGAAAAGACAGCCCCGGCAGTACCAACATCAGTTGTGTCACTTATATCTCACATTTTCACAGATGAATTCAAGTAGTTGTCAAAAGTGCCAGCTTGCCAGTTTTGGTGAGTAAAGGCTTATTTGACCTATTCTGCACTTTCAGCCTTCTTTGTGAATTGGTTGAGAGCCCACCCGAGAAGAATGGTTTGTCCTCTGATGCCTTTCAAGGTCTTCTCATAGAAGGAATCAGCTCATGTCAGTCACAATGGAGCTGTGCACGTGGACCCGCTTGTGTTAGGAATGGACATCTGTCTGATGAGTAGTTATTTTGTCTGACCTTGGGGCTGGAGTTGAATTGACAATTCACAAAGTGCAAGGTCTTAATAAAGAGAAGGATTGCAGTAGTTGTCTGCCATTTTAAAATACCAGCTAGCCTCCACAGTAATGTAAACCAATCATATCTGGTTCAGTGAAAGTGTTGGGATTTCATGCAGAGTTCAGCATCCTTGCACCCACTACAATGAGGACTTCTTTGCTTGTTCTGGAAGGCAATGGGAGGAGAGACTGATTATTCCTTGGACTACTTAGGTGGATTTAGTGATGTCTCTATATCCCCTTCAATCTGATTTTCCCTGATAAAGCTTCAGACTTTTCTACCTCCATCCTCTATAGTGTACCATCTCCTGCAACTTTTATTCAGTCTTAGAAGTGCTTTACCTCCTTTACCATGAATGTGCTGTGAGCCTATCCAGTGCACACATGCTCTACCTGCTTCTGGCTGACAGTTTCTTGGTTTGTTTCTTGCAGATCTGCACACTGTTTCATTGATTTTCTGATCACACACGCATTCTTTTTGCTCATATTATAGGTGCAGCTTGTGGAGGGTATTGTCAAGGTCCTTTGTCCTCATCTTCTTGAGGCTGCTGTCTCAGGGTTTTGCTGCAAATTAAGTACAGATCTCTGTTTGTTTTCTTCAATGCTGTGGTATGAATGATTCTCTTGTGCTAATGGAAGAACTGTCACAGGCAGAAGAATCTGTTGTGTTTACTCAACAGCAGCAGTAGTAAATTGCTATTATTCCAGACAGTTTTACATTTCTTTAATGCCATTATCTGCTTTGCTATCAGAATCTCAAATGTTTTTCATCTTGGTTCCAAGGACTTCCTTGACCTTCCTTGACTTTTTTTTCTCTGTATTTTTGAAACTGTGGCAGCAGAAAAGCCAGTTGCCATCTTTTTCTTTCAGTTTAAAGAACTGTAGCTTTTTCCTCTGTACCTGCCTATGCACGTTCACTGTGTAGGCATTCAGAGACAGGTATGCTTAATTAAAAAAAAAATAATGACTTACTTTGCACATTTAGGCATTTCCCAGTGGGTCAGACAGATGAGTTGTTTTTTTAAAACAATCTCTGTTCACTATCCGATCAGAACTGAGTCTTAAGCCATATTATACATTTTTTAAATGTTCCTTTCAAGTCCACTGACTGAAGCTACCCTACACAAAACAGTGAAATTAGTTTGGCATGGTAATCCAGTCCATTAATTCTGAGTCCTTAAAATGTTTTGCAGCTCTAGACTTTTTCCTAATTTGCCAAAAATCTGGTGCATATTTGGGAAGCCTTCCTATACATCACAAATCTGCTGTCCATTACAGGGCACAAAGTAGCCCATCTGCACATCTGGAGTTTACAGACTTACAGTAGGTACTCATCAACACATACTGGTCTCAGCCAGGGGCTGATTAATCTCACATCTAGTGTTAGACAGGGAGCCCTTAGCAGAGGTCTCTGGGAGATGATAATCCAGTTTTTAGCTTCCAAAATGTGAAAGGTGGCTTATTAAATATGAGAATAAAATAAAATCTTTCAAATAGTTTGCTAAAAGGAAATGGTATTGAACTATCCCTTGAGCTGGAATATGCCAGGCATAGTCATATAGCCATAATATTTCTTCAAAGCAATTTTTCTTTTACTGCTTCAATTACTTTCAACCAAGGAGGCTAGGAAATTAAAAGAGTTCTCCCTTCTCTTCCCCTAATGCCCAAATCACAAAGCACAGAGTCTCTGAGGAAATTTTTAAATTAACTTCTACACTTCCATGAAACATTTTGGCTTAAATGAAACATACTTTGGAGATGTTTTATCTAGAAAAAATGTTTTGAACTGCTCTGCTTACCTGGTACCCCCATGACTGGAGCTCATTCGAGTAGGGAAGCTTACCTTCCTCTTTCAAGCGAGCAGTATTATCTCTGAAACTCAAGAAACTCATCTAGCCATCTTGGGGCTAGTCATCACCTCCTCTGTGTCATTCCCTCTGTGCCTAACCAAGCACTTAAAAATGCTACTCAAATCCAATAACTTTTTATTAGTGTGTTTATGCTTGGCCCTATCTGGATGCAGGCAGGGCAAAACACTCCAACAGCTTTGGTAGCATGCGAGGATGATCTGCATCTCTGTGTGGACATTGGGCAGACATCCCTTCCCATCCTTCTGGTCTTCTGCACCACTAATACTATCAGCATGAGTATACACCTGACTCGTATGAGAAAGATTAACAGGTCTAGGCATCACAGGCCATTCCCGGTGCAGTGTAAATAAAGGTCCCCTAAAAATAATGTGTGTTCCCATAAGCAAAGACTGAACCACGACATGCCTGAACAACTGGGAGTGTGTAGGTGTCCTTGACATGAGCCACTTTGGAGTGCTTAGTTTCATAGCTTAACAATATTAGAGTATTGTTTTGTCTTGTATGATTAGATCTAATTTGGATGGGAACCTTAAGGGGGTGAGCATGAGATGCTGTGGTTATTATTTAAATATCTTTAAATCTTTAGTGAAGTGGTGGTTTAGTTTTTGCAGCAGGTGCATCAATTTCAATCTTGGCAATTAAACATGGAGCTCTTCTCAGACTCATGAGGCTGCATTTCAAAATCAGCAGATAGCTGAGAGCTGGGAAATGAAAGACTGATCATTGAATATTTATCTGTGAGCATTTCCATTTGTAGCATCTATATTTGAAAACTACTTTAGTCAAACAGGTAATCTAAGAATACTCTGGAAAATTCAGATAGGAACTGAAAAGCCCAAAGCAAAGAAGTTAACAGGAATAGAAGTCCTATCTCTGTCCTTGTCACAGCCTCCTTAAATGGTAAATGCTTTTACATCTGCATGAATGGATTTTAATTAAATGTATTCATAAATAGAATACTGAGATGACACATCTTGTTGCAAATACAATCTGTCAGCCAACAGCATCTGGAAGAGATGGTGCTCTGTCAGCTAAAGCAGAGAGAGGAAGCCTGAGCCCATTCCCCTGTGAAGATGAGAGGAGTGCTACCTCTGCTAACTGAAGATGATCCACGTGATCCCTTATTTCTCCAAGTTGCACTGAAGGACAGAATCTCTGATTTTAGAGCCAGGCTGACAGGATTTCAGTAACAAACTTCTGATACTCTGTGTTTGAAAACTATTCTGAGAGATTGTCCATCTATCAGCATCCATCAGCTGAGGTAGGAAGTCTATCCTCCCTTCATCCTTTGCTGGAAATGTCTTTATGGCAAATAAAAGAAGATGCAGATACACACCAACAAAAAAAATAATGTGGACATCTGTTGTGGGCCTACTTGTATTTTAACATCATAGAGACCTGTTAAAGAATAGGATAACTTTGAAAAATAAAAATGAACAAACGTAAGATGGCACACAACAAAGATGGGCTGTGTGCCACTACCATCACTGACTGCCACACTGTGCAAACACAGCCACCTGCCATGTATGATGGCGGTGTTTTAAGCCATGCCAAAAGCACGGCTATTTTCCATATTTCTTTTCTTTTATGCAATAATTCTTCTTTGAGTGACTAAATAATCTCCAAAATATATTACCGACCACTGCAGGTCATTCACTCTTAAGCACAAACATTCCATTGAGATTTTCCGTTAGTTTACATATCTGAGACAAAGTCAATGTACATGTTAACAGGCTGTAGGTGTTCACCTTGGTACCTGTTGTGGTCTACAGTGCACATTATAGCAGCAGGGCTTGCAGACTGAGGCCTCTGAGCTCTACTGCTCTGTCATAATAGCACTCACCACATCTGCATGGGGATGGGAGAAGGGAAGAAAAGCATAAACCTGGGCCCAGCAGGTATCTGGCAGTTGCTTTATATAAGATACTGAGCAATGAATAGTGACACAAGGGTTTTGACGATTGGTAATAAAACAACTGCAGCTTTTGGTAGGTGTATTTAATTAGCACAAAGTGACACAGGCAGCAGGTATACATTTTCCAGAAGAGAGCTATTTGCTAGGCATACCAGCTGTTTCATGTTACACTAAATCTGAAGGGAAGTCATCTAAACTCAGCATTGCATTCCCCCATTGACTCAGACAAAGCAAGGTCCTTCCTGAAGTCTAACTTTCAGCAGTTCTTTTCTTCCTAAGACAGGTGAGTTTACTTATGATCAGTGCTTTCACTTCTTAAAAATAGTCACTCTCCCCTAAACCCGTTTGGACTTTACTCAGCTGCCTAGCTTCTTTGTATGTCTTCCCTAACAAAGCAAAAAACCAACAAAAAATAATTTTTGCAAACTCAAATACAGCATATAGCCAGACATCAAAAAGATTACCATATGTTTTTGAAAGCATAGACAGTCTAGTAAAAGCCGAATCCAAATAACAGAGCAAAGAGATGGGAAATCCCGCTCTGTCATCAGTGTTAGAAGAGAGAGGAAACATAATCCCAGAAACTGTGATCTATTCTAATTAAAATCATTCCTTAACAGTTATAATATTTGACCCTTAGCCCTTTATTAGTCTTCTAATATCCATCTGGAGTGCTAATTACCTGTAACATTACCTTGAGTCTTAGATACTTCCAGCTGATTTGTCTCTGTCTCAGCATATTCTTAAACAAAAATAAGCAGAAAAAAACCAAAACCAGGAAGCCTGAGCATTATTACATGCATGTGGTTATGTGTAGTTATGTTACGTCCATCCTTGTAGTGTGGCACAGGGCAACAGAATCACAGAATGCTAGGGATTGGAAGGGACCTTGAAAGATCATCTAGTCCAATCCCCCTGATGGAGCAGGATAAACTTGTCTTAGTGCTAGAATAAAATTCAACTTAGTGCTAGAATAAAATTCAAGAGTATGTGCTGTAACTCTGATATACGTTACTGCTTGAGCCCTGCATTGCAGAGCTACTGACCACATCAAACTGCTGAATTCAGCTACAACTTCAGTATTTATGTAAACTGAGCCACAGAAGGTGTATTCTTATTTCTAGATATCTAGGCATATCCTTGGGGAACTCATATTCTTTTATATTCTTTGTTCATCTGGTGAACTGCCAATTAGGCTTCTGGTTCCTATTAACAATTGCTAAGCGGCATATGTGATGCTTCTCACAGAAAAGATTGCAGTGAATACAGCCTGAATAGAGTGGTCCCTTTCCACAGATTTTACATTTCATGAGTAGCCATAGATTTGCAATCATATTCCTGTATTTATGTTTCATTGAAGGCACAGAAAAGATGTAGTTGGACAAAACTGCTTTTGGCATTAGAATTAACGGAAAGATACAGCCCAGATGAGCTGGGGGTGTGAAGGGGTTGTCTCTCGACTGTAGTCATCAGCATGAGAGGCACACCATTTTCTTAATGCATACAAAACTACACAACTTCCATGCAGTGTTGTAAATTCCATTTCACAGGTAGAGTACGTAGACGCAGTGAAGCATAATTGGATTGCACCCCACCCCAAGCTGGTGTCCAAACCAAGTTCATCTTAAAATCAGGCAACCGCCCTTTTAAATGTAATGCAAGCGGCACAGAAAACATGCCCAAATGCTTTTAAATGCACAGCAGACAGAACAAGACAGCCCTGAACACCTCCAGAGAGCAATTTAGAGAGCCTAGATTAGGAGTTTGCATCTCTCAACTTCTCAGCATACCTAAAGACTCAAAGTGCCACTTGTCCCCGCATGGCTGAGCAGGCAGCCAGCTAGTGCCAATCAATAGCAAACACTAAGTGCAGGCCCTCAGCCTTTCTCTTACCACATGAAATGAAGCAGTGCTGCTGCCTGACTTCCTGCACAGCATCCTACTGTCCAGGGATCCCTGCCAAGCAAAGGCAAGTCCAGAATCTTGGCTGCCTGCATCCTGGAAGAGTTTCTGCCCAAGCACCCTGGTCTGTGAAGGTTACTCACATCAGAAGATGAGGCATTCATGGTGGGAACACTCCTCTGTTTCCCTGTTCTGGGAAGACCTAAGACTTGGGCTGGCAGAATGGCATCTTAAGATGGGCTGATTTTCACCTAGAGAATTATGCTTTTATTAGAAGATGGCAAAGTTACGTGATGTCTTGCACTCTTTGGGTTATTTCTGCTTTTGTCCTACGGATGTCAGATGCATAAACACTCTTACAGGTAAGTATGGTTGCTCTGCAAGCAGATGCATGAAGTAACTATATGCATCCAAATGCTTCTGCCTGATCATTGGATAACATGACTTTCCTTGACATATAACATTATTTCATCCGTTATATCTGGGTCTGTGTGTCTAAATAATATTTTTATTTGTCTCTGCTGTGGTACAGCAAGACCAGCAAGAGCATAAAGATCTGTTGGCAATATAGAAATCTTGATTTTGCAAGCAACAGTAGAGGAGGTAAAGGTCCTCTCTTGCACGTCATCTTGCACTTCAAATTTTGCTATATCAGCAGCTATTATAAAGCTAGTGGGTGTAGATGCTGTTTTTCCTCTTCCAAATATGGTTCTCCTGCTGAAGGGATTACCCCAATTAATGGGTACATAAAGGAAACCAACACTTTATTCCTTTTTTTCAGACTACTGTAGCATTGTTTTCCTCCCCTCACCACACAGCAGAAAACAAGCAATTAATCTGTTTGAGAGGCTGTATTGGGTTTTTTTTTTCTTTTTTACACACTGTATTGTCATAGGAGTCCAGTTTTAGCATAGGATGCTCTCTGTTTAACCTGTAGCTATAACGTCTCTCTGGAAATATTTCCTGCATGCAACACAGTGCTTGACTGGGCTCTTTCGAAGCTCCACTGAAGAGGGAACAGGAAAGAAAGACACTTTGATAAAGCAAATAGTTACTTTCTCGTGATCACTAGCACTAAACAAATTCTTAAAAACAGATCTGATTATTGCAGAGGAACACAAATAAATAACCAGCCATTACTTAAAAAGTAAAGATGCAAAGTAAAACTTCCTTGGCAAATCTTGAACATGAGTTGAAAAGGAATCTGGTTTCTTTTCACAGCAAAGTCAGTATATTTTAACGTCAGGGTTAATATAGTCTACAGAATGGCAAAAACTCAACAGAGAGCCTGCCTGATTCCTTTATTGGTATAAAAAACGTATTGATAACTTAATAACTGCTTGATTAAGATAATAAAACTGGAGAACTTTATTTATCCTTGTAGTTCTTTGATTATATTCGTTTACATAATTAATGGCAAAAACTGTGCAACTTTAGTGCATACCTTTTTGAAATGAAATTTGTCCCCTCTTGCAACATTAACTTAGTGTCACTGACTTCTTAAAGAAGGCAGAAAAGTTAATTCCTCACTCACACGACTTCAAAATATCATATTTTGTCTGTCGGTACTCCACTGCCAGTTCATATGCGCCAAAAATAACAGTGGAATATACAGTATTTTCTGGATTGGAGCTCAAATTATTGGAAATCTAGGAAGACTCAAGTCCTATCTGCTAGCCTTAATTATTCTATAAAGTATTTTGCTGTAATATTAGATTATATGAATTAATTCTAAATAGTAGTTTAGGTTTTGCTTCAATGCACACACCCTGATGTACAGCTTAATGAAAAAGGGGGCATGATGATACTTCACTACAAGTCAAAATTTCAGCTGCATTTCCGGCACTGATAGACTAGCTGATTTTATCTCTTAGGCTGATCGCTGGATATACCCACCAGGAGAATATTTTTTTCCCAGTTAATTAGCTGTAGAAAACAGGAAACATATTTTAAATATATATGAAAGACTAGCTGAAGATGTTTCCCAGATGGAAGCTTCTCAAATTCTCTGATGTCTCTTATTATTGGCAACTTGTCCATTTTCCATTTAGAACAATTTCATGTCTTCCCACCCACAGCAAAGAATTGATCTCATTTTGACACAGATTATTAAAGATGTTGTGGATGAAATCCTGGCCTTATTGAAGTCAGCAGGTATTTTGCCAGTGATTTAAGCAAAGTCAGGATATTACCTGGCTGTCTATAATGCCTGGACCTTTATAGTAAAACTAAAGTTGTTCATTTCTCCCCTCAGAGATAAATCTGCTCCCTAACTTAACAGTCCAGGCCTTTGAACCATACAGTAGCTTCTGAGATAGAGCTCCCCATGACAGGAGAGAGATGTACAGGTTTTTAAAGGCCCTGGCATAAACCATTAGTTTGTGGAATATAACCTTACAAGGGTTTGCTGAACTTAACGGAAATTACTGAATACAGCTGATATGAATACCTGTAATAATTTTAGTTAAATAAGAAAAGTTTGGAAGAATCTGAGTTTTCAGGCTGTGGATTACAAAGAAAATTGGCAAGGGTTATTTGATCACAGCTGAGTTTCATTGCATCTTCTTAAGAATCTGTGCAACTGGGAGGATTGTAAGTAATTAGAAAAGGTACTAGAATTGAAATCTGCAACAATTACTCACCTATAACCCTACTGTTCTTACTTATCCTTTAAGGTCTAATATCCTCCACTGTTTTCTGGCAACAACATTTTGGAAACACATAGATTTGAAATACGTATTGGTCTCCTGAAACACGGTAACATGGCTGGCATTATTATTCCTGTTAATATATTTTTACTTCTATTCTGACAAAAAACATGAAGATATGCAAAAGCTCTTGGCCCTTAGGTGAGATCATCAAGTAGAGGCAGTTGGAAAATGGTTGACTAAAGCAACAAAATAAACACTCCTAGTATAGCTGAGTTCCCTCCCTTCTTCAGTCTCTTAATAAAACAATGTTTCCCAGGAGAAGACTTGTAGAAAGAGACACTGAGGCCAGGGTCCCATGACCAGGTAATTTTCAAAACTGAAAATAATTTAGTATTTCCTTCTATCACGTTAATACCTCTGAACCTGGCTCAGACATCACATATGCAGACAACAGATATCTAATGTTATCTTTTGGTATAAGGCTGAATGCCTGTTCAGAATGGTCACAAGGACACATTAATCAGTACCAGAAGGGCTGTTCATCCAGGCTAGAATCTTACATGTAATTGCATGGCCATACTGTCTGTGGTGTGTCTCAGAAGTGGCTACTGCACACAAAAAGATAAATCACCCTATTCCCTCCATCTGTGCAGGCAAGCAGTTGTTACTACACCATATGTTCAAAGACTCTGACTGGATTTTACTATGCATGTCATATAACCACCCTGTCCACATACAGGGTACCTGTCTGGGATGATGGAGACCCCTCCAGAAGTTTTATGTCCATGGCCTCCAAAATCCTGAATGCAGTCCTGACAGCTGTTCAGAACTTACAGATCCTATGTGTAGTCAAAAAAACATGAACAAAACAAAATAGATGAGATGTTGAGGTAGGAAAATAAAATTTTAAAAGCGCAATGGATTTTAACAGAAAAATGAATCTTTGCCCAACTTGTTCCTGCCTAACAGATGTCAATTTTATCATGATACAACAGGTGGAGGGGAGGTTGTTAGCTTGAATACCTTGGTGATTATAGTCTGCAAAATGGCAATAAAGAAGATATCAAACGGATTTTATTTGTGTTTATCCAAAATGTGCTAGAGGTATTCTAAATAAATGATTAACTGCTTTTTCTGAAACAGCATGAGTAGAGACAGTATCGATCCATCCCAAACCTGCGGGCTCTTTCATCCCATCATGCCTGAAGGGCCAGCAGTATCTGCCTGGTACCTTCTCTATAAAGTCTGTCTCACAATCAATTACATCCTGCACCAAACTTGTGTGTCACTGTCACACTGCAAACAAAGTCAGCTCTATTGAAAGCTATTCTCTTTCCCTTTCTTTGAGTACTGCATGAGCCTAGTTAGTGTTACAAGAAAGGATGACTTGCATTTTATAAAGGTTTTTCCTAAAAGCCACCATTCTAAGACTATGTTTAAAAAAATAATCTAGTATTTTCAAGGGACTGTAAAGAACTAACGAAGTCTCTGTTTTCACTGCTTTTATTCAATCCAATTAAGAGAGGGAATAGACTTTCCAGAGTACAAAGAGTTCAAATTTTCTCTGTTTCTCCCATATTTTAAACACCTGACTATAGAGTGCTTGCTCCTGTTCTTCTCACTGAAGATGCAGCATTTCAGCAAACTTACTGGTCTGTCCGATAACAGACATAGCATACACTCTAACAAACTGCCAAGCAGAGTCCAGGAAAGCCTACAGGAAAAAAAAAGTAGCCCCAAGCCTTACCAGAGATTTATGTTGCTTTAAATAGATTTGTCTTGTTGCAATACCTGAAATTCAGCTCCAGGTCTTTCACAAACAAAGGCAATGGCAAATCTCACTATTAGTCTCAGGGGAGAATGATGAAAGTACATCAGCTGGTGGCAAACAGCCTAAGTGAATGATTCTGGATAACCAATTTATTTTTCTGCCACTCAGTCCTCCTAGCTTGCAAATATATAGCTGTAGTATCCATCCTCAATGCTGACTGCATTATGAAGAGCGGGATGAAGTTTGTTTTGGCAGATATATACATAGAAACACCTTAGTTTATTTTTCTTCTCCTGAAAGGACAACAGGGCACACATTGCATTGCTTACTGGTTTTGGCACAGTGCATTTATCAGGATAATTTCTTCAGATTAAATTTTTGTTGCATTTTTCAAATATTCAGCTTCTAATAGGAAGTAGAAAAGAAAAACAAGCAATAAAACTATCAGTCCATTGACTTACGAAGCAAATTTCATTTATCTGTGACTGCAAAATAGTATCTACTGAGTTTTCTTTGATCTGCTGTCTCTTAGCGTTACCCTAGCTAAAGCAAATGAGTGGTAAAAAATATCTTTGGTACATATCCCCTTGTTACCCCAAAGCTATGTACTTCAGCAATATCTAGGCCGGCAGTTTAATAAACACAGCAGGACACAAATGTCTCTAGGTGCCAATGAATAGAAGTTTTTCCAACAGACAGAAAAGTGTTCTTCTTGGCTATATCAACTCCATGTTATATATAGGTTAAAAGGATCATCACTTGTTGAAAAAGAGACTGAATCAAATGGATAATACTCAAGGGACTGCTAGATAACAACCCCAAAGGTACAAATAACAGTTTATGCTTGGTTGCTGAAGCTTCCAAAATCAAACAACTGTAAAAAGCATGTGTAACTTATGCACGTTTTTCTCTTGTAATGTTCAGATTCTAAGTCTTTTTCCTTAAGGCAGACCTGCCAAGGGCTCAGGTAAATGTTATTTTACAAACATAGATTGTTAATGTTTCTGCTTCTAGGACAAAAACCTGTAGATATGGTGAGATTAATGAATATTATCCTTTTTTTTCTGTGGACTGGTAGGTTGGGGTTTTTTTGCACCGACTCAGTATTTAACAGAAGTCTTTGCAAAGAGAGGGGACACAAGTGCATAAAAGAGTTTGGAGGTCTTTACTGTAGACTGTGGTGACATTTGCTTAAAATATTTTTCACATTCCCATATCTTTTGTGAATACGGACAAACTCTTGAAGTTTATTCAATAGTGGATTTCACAAGCCTTCTCAAACATCTAATACTGTGATTGCAGTAAGACCTTGAAAACTCTTGCACTTTACATGCATGCCACACACCCTGCTATGGGCCAGCAGGTTTCCCTGCACTCAGCCGGTTGTAGGAAGATACATCTACCTCTCGAACTCCCACACCAATAATTTTCAAACCAACCTGCACAGCTAATATGAAAACATGTCCATCGCTCTTAAACACTCCCCAATCTAGAGCAATGCTCTGAGGAGCCAAGGAGTTGTTAAGTTTCCCAGTGTCCTACTTCAAAAGGAAGTATGCAGGGAAGGGATGGCTTGACATTTGAAAGTGACCTTAAAAATAGCTTTACCTCATGTCAGGCTAAGGTGAAAGTAAATAAAACTGCTTATTTGCTAAACAGAAAGCAGAAAGCATCATTTGCAAAATACAAAGCCACAAATGTGCAGAAATGAAAATAAATGAGCACTTACTTGTAAGTTATCCCACACCTCAGTGAGCAATTTAGCAAGTTATCTAATGCTGATATTTTTCACTACAATAGCTCTTCACACTTCAGGCTGAAGCTCATTAATACATTATATCTTACATTTAAGTAAAAAGTGCATCAACTATCATACTATATATATGTGCATACTTGTGTGTCCCTGCACATTTATTTTTTACAAATGTTCTGCTGCTTTAGATTGATAGCAGATAGAACAGTAACCAACCACTTTGGAATAACATTTTCCCTGAACCCTGTCTTTGAGGAACAAGGGGACCACGGCCTGGTTTTCCTCACTTCTCCTCCCTTCTGCTTCATTCTTTCCACAAACAGACCCAGCTCAATATCATTATCTTCAGACAAATCCACCATTCATCTCACTTCATCAGGTAGGCTGCCTGTTGCCAATTGCCTCTCATCCTCAGGAAGTAGCTGATGGTACCATTCCCAGAAGGAAGGAAAAGGCTCCAGGATTAATTACTCTCCAGTTAAGTGCAGAAAACACGTCTTCCGTGACACACTTATCATCTCACAACATTCAAAAAGACTAATATCTTGTACTCTAAATGGAAAGCCAGGGACTCTATTCTAAGAAGCCTGAAACTCACTTCAAATGCAGTAGAGAGGAGACGATAGGGAAGGACTATAAGAAGGAAGGTAGAAATAGAGAAAGATGATCACATCGTTTCTGAGCAGAGATTTGTGTATAATGAGGTGGGACAGAAACGAGGGCTTGATTCGTGTTCTGCTCAAGCGGATCTCTTTATTCTTTGTAATTATCACAGCAGAATCGAGTCTTATTGACAATCTAAAGCCAATGTCCTGTTTTCATTAAAGCGATCGGAATCTTCTTGCTGGTCTCCATAGACTTGAGCTGAAGCCTCATCAACCTCATCAACCGGGCTCTGCCTCACTTTTTCTGCCAGGTTTAAGCCTGGAAGGCAGAGGCTGCTGAGGAGGAAGCAAAACCAGTTCATCCGTAGCTCAGTTGCCTCACAGTCTGGTACACTAACTTAAATTGCCAGCCATTTCTGCTGAGCACAATATTGAGGCTATGATCAGCAGTAGCTGTAGCACAGGGCTGCTGTGCATCCTAGCAGAGTAACTCTGGCAGAAGGTGGCACAATGAGATGGGCAGAAGAACTTCCTCAGCTGAAACAGCTCCACCACGATCAAAAATAAAAAAATTTAAAAAATCAGTGGGGATTGAGAATAAGAAGCCAGGAACGTGCAACCCTGTGTGAGCCTGGAGTACAGGAGTGGCATCAGGGGAAGGGTGGGCAGCACCAAGTGAAGCAGACAAATGAGCATCATTAGAGAACAGAACAAAAAAAGGAAGCCAGATGAAAGGGATGAGGGAAACAGTCACATAAATCTTCACCCCCTCTGTGTATCATATTAATTTGCATGGTTGTTATTTTTGTGAGGAGACATTTTTTTCCTGAGGAGTAAGCTGTCAGTTTTCATTAGCCCCTGGACCAGCAAACCTCAGCCACCAAGGATGACCTCCAATTCTCCTCCTTGAAAGGTGCCATTCCTGCACTTCAAGTTTTACACAGCATGTTTACACTAATATATCAGATTGGGGACACTTAATGTGAAATAAGGGACTTGAGCCTCAAACAGTGTATCTTTGACTCCACTGACTTCAGTGTCATTTCACTGATTTATAACAGCCTGGCATCAGGCATTGGATTGCATTAAAAACTAATGGCAAAGATTTTACTGTGCCCATTAAAAATTCTCTGTTAAAGGCTTAAAATACAACAGTTAAATGTAATTAAAACTATCCACTACATCAATGCTTTTGTTCTGTACAGTGTGAAAATATCTCTTGCTGTTCCCTCATCTTTCATCTCTTGTTTTAAAGACATTGATTTATTAGTTTACAGCTTCAGTAAATTGAGAAAGCCTGATGCTCAGACTTCTTACATGTGACTTCTGAGCCTCATTTCTCAAATGTACTGCACAGTTATTTTGAGAGTTATGCTAGATTTAATTAGGAATCAGTTTTCCAGCAGTTCAGATACTGCAACATTATTTTGTTAGAGTTTCCCTCTTTTATGCTTAGTTCAACATAGACTGAACTACAACTTTCAACTTTATTTTGGTACAGGTAAGGCAGTGTGGTACAGACATTGGTACAGTCAAAGACAGCTTTGACTTTATTCTCAATAAAAATCAACCAATACACACCAGTAAGAATAACAAAGTCCTTTTGGATGATAATCCCTTCCCTCAATAAAGACTTCCTTGATCCTGCATTCCCTTAATTTTCCTTTTTCACAGAGAACTATAAAGCCACTTGCAAAATATTTCATGATGATCATATAAACAGAAAGGCAAAAAGAGCTTTAATGACTTTATTATAATTTGATTTCATACATATAACTCAAAAAGGAATTTTTCAGGCAACAAAATTCCAAATGTGTATAGGATTAATTGCTAATCTCTTTAGCAGTATCTTTAAAATATAAGTCATAAACGTATTCCGTGCTCTTTGTTCATTCCTATATTTCCAAAATGAAAGATTTTCAGAAATAATGGTTGGTTCTAGATCTTTCTTAGTAGTCTTTGCTAAATATTGCTTTTTTAAACCATTAAAGTTACAGTTCTACCTGCACTTACAGGCCATTCAGCTTCTATTTTTGTGTAATTGATGCAAATGAAGCATGTAATAGTGTTTTGTCAAATGAATGAAAAATGGCTTTAGGAGTTTTTAGTTATGGGAGAAATGAGAATGAAGAGAGTTTGAGAAGTTAAAGACGGTTAAGAACATGTTAGGTGATTTTATTCTTCCAGTGCACAGAAACACTGATACCTTGTCTACCGCCAAGCCTGAACGGATGTGCTAACCTCAGCTTCTTGCAGTTAAGATATCTAGCATATTAGCAGCTATATGGATGGTATCTAGAAAAGGTCATATGCTTTTGCTGATGGTTGTGGGCAAAACACAAAGCACTTCTAGGAGTTGGGCGCATATTTAAGCATCACTGTATTAAATATGAGGTGGAATTAAGTAAGTAAAGTTTAAAAAAACTATTCCCAAACACAGAGATTTTATGTTATATAAATTTCTTTTTCATTTAGCACATTTACAAAAGATGCAGCTGCTAAACCCTAAGGTTGAAACTAATAACTCATGAGGTTTCAGAAGTTCATTACAGGTTGGGTTATAAACACTGAAAAATCTTAGAGTGCAAGGAAGACTGTGTAGAGTGAAACAGGTAATAAAAAGTTTAAAAGGCTCACTGCCTGGAATATATGGCTTCCTTACAAGCACAACTAACAAAATCAAACTCTCAGTCCTGGAAACAGAAGACAGCCCTCTTAAGTAGTTCATAATAAAAACATACTTTCTTCCATTTCACTTCACATCAGACTTGCTTTTCAGTGCCAGTAATTCACCCTTCTCAAAGATGATGCGGTTTTGTATGGCAAGTAAAACTGACTTTTTGACTCAATTTCTCTGTCCTTCAGGAGGTCCTACAGCAAAGGTGGAGTTTTCTGTATAGCCTAAGAGAATAAACTGGCTGATAAACAGGTGCATGATAAAACTGTTTTCCTTAACTCAGTACAGAAGCTGAGGTCATAGAAATATGAAAGGTGTCTTATCATGGCAGTCTTCAGATTAACACTCAGCCCCAGGATACTCAAGGCTTCCATCTGCTTCATACCAAAACCCAAGGAAACGTGCAAGATTATGGTTTGGAGTGCCGAAGAATAGGATTTTGATCCAAGACATCACATACTGTGCCATCTTGAAGGCTGTTAGATGTGTAGTAGTATCACAGGCTCCTAATTAAGCTGATCTGGAAGCTGAATTTTGTGGCACAGTGTGTAATAAATACTGAAATATACCTGGACCACCCTGACAGGTTCTTTGTGGGTTCTTACAGACTTCCATCCAGCATGAGTATAGCAAAAATACTTAATCTGTATTAATCTCTACAGAAGACGGGACATGTTGGGCTCTTTCCTCTTTGTGGCTGACAACCTGTCCTAAAAAATATGATTAATTTTGACCTTATTCAAATAGGGAGGTAGCCAACTACATGTAAAGTACACAGGTGTACACTTGTACATCCAATCAAAGTAGCTGCATGTGCATTTGGGGTTGCACATTGGTTAAGACCTAGTGTTCAGATTTGGGTTACAGTTTTAAAAATAAAGGTAAAATATAAGTCTCCAAAATCCAGTTTGCTTCTCCCTTGAGACTGAATGTGGATGCTTTCTTTAAGGTCTATTTTAGCTATGTTTTGAAGAATGCATTTACATATTGACCAATAGACATCAAGAAATCCTTTTTGCCTATAACTGATCTACATTTTGTCACATCATGCACTTACACCCTTCTGTGCTGTCATCTGAGCTGAAAATTTGTAAGATCACCTCTTCATTAACCAGAAAATTTTGTTTCTGGGTACAGAAGCAGTTCTTTACCTTATGTGAAATTACTCACCCCTAGGTTTTCTGTGTCCATATGTGAGTAAAAACAGGGAAGAACTGCATATATACAGTATGTCTCCAATAGGCTTCACTACACCTGTCAAAACCAAAATACAGCTATTTGTTTTTAAACGTTCCATTCAAGTCCTACCACCATAAACTTGGGGTAGAAGACAGCAGAAGGAATGTACAAGATGCTGCATCAATGGTCTTGACTTGGGATCTACTCCAGTCTCTTTTTCAGATTGGAGAACAACCTCTCCCTACCATATAAGGAGGAGAACCTTGCTTAGGATTACCTGTGATGCTATCAGCATTAGGGGGGACAGTCTGATTCAAAACATGGAAGCTCTTTCACTCCTGAATGTCTGTAACAAGGTTCTTGGTCCAATATGGCTGTACTGTGCAGCCTCCAAATCAAGTGGCATGCTGCAAACTTGCATTCTTTGTCCTTCAATTGATAAATAGCTTTAAATACCAGCAGTGCATGTGCCTGCTTTTACATTGAAGGATGGATTAGGGAAATGTATTGACTTGTTTTCCACTTCAGTGAAAACACTTTCCTCGCAATCTGTAGATAACAATGAGCAAAGAGTCAGGCAATGCTGTTTAACAAACCCACTTACTTTAAGTGCACTTATCTGTAAATACCTTATTCCTGAAAAAGTATACTGTCTACAAAGATATATCACAGTGCTTCCATTTTTAAAACTGGAAGGCAGATGAGCTACCCTCCTTGGGGACCATTTTGTAAAATTATCTGCACTAGGTGCAATCTAGTCCACTCAGTCGAAAAACAAAAGCATTCTCTAAATGCCTATCTGTGAGCCCCAGGGATGAGCTGTCTCTGGTAGCAAGGATTAGGTATTCAGAGATGACAGAGAAATCGCCTCCCTCTTTCTTCAACTTGCAAGTGCAGAGCTTTGACTCTATCATAGGATGTGCTGGACATCACACCACAGCCCATCAAAAGGAGAATCATCCAGAGCAGCAGTTCTCAAACAAGGGCTTAGGTGCTGAAATACCTTTTCCACACTATCACACCCTTGGAGAGCCATTGGGAAAATCTGTGCAGAGGCAGCTAACCCTTTGGAATGTTTTTTTCCAACCTGAATTCAATTGCTTATGCTGACACAGCCCCCTCCAGAGGGGCCAAGGCCACAGCCCATGCCCAACAGGAGCAGGGCAGAGCCTGTACCACTAGGTGCCATAGGAATGTCTGTCAATCCTCTTAAAAGTTGTGCTTTTGCAAAATCTCTGAGACACAAGCAGTGATACCTGCCTCTTCCTTCAGCAGTCTGAACATGCTCCCATGTCAGCAACTGGCACCTGCAAGGAGAATTACCAAACCATGCCTAAAGACCCTGGCACCCAGCTCACCCTTGGGAAGACTATACAGCAGGGCAATAGCCTTGCTCATCCTGCTCCTCCTCTCCCTTCCAAGTGAAGAGTAGAGACTCATGGTTGGCTCCTGCAAGCTGCACATCTCCTGTCCTTTCACCTTTTCAAGCCAGCTGGCCTGCAAGGCTTGGCAAGCATCAAGCCTTGAAGAGCTGGCTGGCCCCAACCCTCTTATAGCTGCCATGTGGCTGTGGTGGCATCAGCCTTCTTCCCTTTCTCAGTGACCAACAGAGACCTGCTCAGCAGCCCCACCTGGAAAGGCAAAAGAGGCAGAATTTGCCAGAGCCAGTAGGCATAGAAGACACAATCACACAGGTAGAGAAAAGGCTAAGAAAAGTGGGGGGTTTGGAGGCTACATGCAGCACACAGGTGCTGCCATTACCTGCTGCTTGGCTTTGCCCTGGCTCTCAGCTGGGGCTTCCCACCCTGCTCTCACTGTTCTCCTTCAGGCCAAAGTTGCTGATGTGCTGGGCGCTAGCTACAGAGATCATGACCATGAACAATCACCCCAGAAGCACTCCATTTCCAGTCCAAGTGCTGACTGCTTCAGACTACATTAGAAGCAGAGGGCAGAACAGTTTGTTTGGGTCATCAGGGGGTAGTCTTATGCCCCTTTTAGAGTAATTCAGGGGATGGGAGCCAGCATAAGGCAGCTCTTCACCTCAAACTTTCTGCCTGTTGCATCACACCTTCCTCCCACTGGGCTTATCCATATCCTCAGGATGATTTATGAGAGTCTTCTCTAATGGAAAGTCCACTTTCCAAGAAATATTTGGGTACTGAGCTTGCAAATGCTTGTATTTCATGGATAGCTCTGCGAATGTATGTTCTTACTCTGCTGACCATGCTGACCAAGGCAAAGGAGACAAATAAGGCTGAGAACATCCATAATCATCAGTTCATGCCATGGGTCAGCTGTATTCCTGTTTATCCATTTTGAGGTTGCTGTGACAGAACAGTGCTACTAAAACAGGATCTATAGCCTGCCCAATCTTTGCATTCTTTCATGGCAGATGTCTCTGCAAAATGCTCACGTAATAACCTTTCCAGCATAATGCTCATAATGTTCTGGGAGAGAGCAAAAATGCTGCAGGCCATGCCATAAGGAACATCAATAGTCTTGGCAGAACTGAAATTGGTGAAGGGAGTGCCTCTGATGGTATTCTACAAGCTCATTTTTTCTCACATACCCCTACCACTTCAACTGCATTTCCTCTTCAGCATTCCTTATTAGCTCAGTTCCAAATTCCCTTTTCTTCTCAGGATCCTGTATGCAATGCCACAATGAAGACAGAGTGCCCTCAAGAAGTGAGACATGATGTTTTCTTTCAAGGTGATTTTAGCAATGAGAAGACTCTGTGGACTGTGCCCATTTTGCCAGGAAACAGTTAAGTGCAGTGAGAATAAAACAACAGAACACACTGCACATTTTGTGAAAAAAACCTACACATAAGAAGAGTCCAAGACTTTCCCAGACTTACCTTGGAATTTAAGTCTGGCTCTCACAGAAGTCAAGATGTGAAATGTGCTAGATCCTGCTAGTGCTGCAAACAACTCCTGAACAACAGGTAAAGCCAGGATGGACAAGTATGAGGTCACTGGCCTGAGTTGCAAGAGAAGGCGGCTGTCTTGGCACAAGGCCAAAGGAGAAAGGCAGAGCTCAGTGTTTTTTAAGGTAACACCATTGCCAGTAGGTCATAAGTAGTCTGGAAAGGCTTCTGTTGAAAGATGAAAACAGGACAGCATCCAGTCTGTCCAGATTTAACAACACTGCAGTTTGTAATGGAGTCCATGAGAGGTGGACTCCCTCACGGAGACCTTGTGTCTGTGCTGAGGGAGCAGCGTGTGACTCCTAACAGTTGTCCCATTTCGGTATCTTCTGTACTGGAGGAAGAAAGTCGCTCCACCCTGTCCCATGCCCTCGTGGCTTTTAGATGATCACAGCTTCTGAGAACCTGGAATACTACTTTTTGCTTACAAGTGCTGGTTGGTCTATGCCTGTAGCCTGACTGTGTGATAACGTGAATCATTTGATTTAGACCATAATGCAACACCATCTCTTGCCAGGAATAAAATTTGATCATATCACATTTCATGACACATTCTGTTGTTCTCATTTGTTGTCCTAGAGATCTTAAAACCATCCTTCCCCATAAGTAAGGGGGATGTAAAGACATCTCTCCTCACACTTCTTTGCTTTCAATAGCCTGTCCTTCATCACTTCACGCTGGTGACCAGGTTTACAGACACTCCTTTTAAGAGAGACAGTCAGTCACGTAGATCCCAAGCACAAAAATATAATGGAGTGATGCCATGGCTCCTGTCAGTGTAGCCCAGGATCTTTGAAGGGAAAAGTATAAATGTGTTCTGCTCTTTGAAGGCATTTAAGACACATTTATAGCAAGAGTGCTGCCCAGACATACTGTACAGACTGCCACATACTGACTCCAAAGCATAGATTGGCCTGGAAACCATGGTGCAGAAAACAAATAGCCAGAAGCCAGCCCTGCACCCATGCCCTGCTTCCCTTACATGCTTTTAAGCCATGATGTTATGGCCCGAGCTAGGCAGGGTTTTGTTAGGCAGGCCCTTGCAGGATCACAGCTTGTGTGCTACAGACCAGACTGGGTCATAGCAAGAGGCAGAAGAGCCTTGCTGGAGATGTCAGCCAAGGGTACAGCCTGTTCTGTTTCATAAGCTTTTAAAATTTTGGGGTCACTATACACAATTCTTGTATACCTTCCATCGGCCTGCTCTAAAGTCTTGTGACAGTGGGTATGTACACCCTGTCCTAAACCACAGAACAGAGGCACTCAACTTAGTATGCTGCTCAGGTGGCAGAAGTACCAGTGTTTTACAAAATAGCTTATTCAGGAACAAATTATGTATGTGTCACTGCTTTCTGCAATAAATGTAGAAAGTTTTATAGTGCATTTGATAAAAAACTCGAGAATGATTTTTTTTTATATCATTTAACTAAAATTTTATGTTCATGATTGCTTTCTACAATACACAACGCAAATGAAAAAGAAATATGGGGAAAATTACATCGCTAGCAGGAAAAAAAGCAATAAATAAAATGCGCTGGAAGTAAAACAGATGGTTGGCACCTGGTGGTTCTGTATATCCCTAGGTGACAGTTAAGCTGTTCCTACCTCGAGAGAAGGAAAAAGGGAAGGGAAGCATGCCTGTATCACTGTTGCACTCATGCTATTTTAGGACTCTTGACGTTGTGAGGTCTGGAGTTACAAGCTCTGCCTAAATTGAAGGTTAGTCCTAGTTCCTCAACTGTCCACATCCCTTAACACTGCTGTCTTCCCATAGCGTGGAGGATGTTGTGCATGTAGGCTGGATTACCACCATCACACACACCTAGGGATCAGGATTGCTGAGCACAGCAAAGCACTTACCCCCTCCCAGCAAATCCAGACCACAACAGCAGCCTTTGCTGCTCTGTCTTGCAGTCAGGTTCTCAGGAGTGCTGAGAAGCAGAAAGCAGTCACAGTGCGGTCATTCTGTATCTCCATGCCCTTCTGGCTTCTGAAACACATCTAATGTGGATCCATGCAAGGCACCGCACTACATATTGCTGTCTAAGCAAGGGAACGCTCCCTGCGCAGAGGTTCCTCTACAAGGAAACTCTGTGACCTCTCCAAATAACGCTGCTGCAATGCTGTCTCCAGTGGTCTAGACCTCTGTAACGCTTTATGGCCATATGCAGTCTCAGAATTAGGAGGTCAGAGCTGTCAGCTACAATTCATCTTTCCCACAAGGCTATTAAGTGTGACAGTAAACACTCATCCTGAGCTAAGCCTGTTTTGAAAAATTACTTGAAGGCAAGTTGTTGAAAAACAGACAGGCTGTTTCAAACGGGAACAGTGAGGCCAGTGCCCGTGAAGATTTGCCTTAGGTTTGGGTACAAGGTCACACAGTAGGAGAAAAGAAGAAGATAGCATATGCTGTATAATGGGATGATTTTTAATAGCAAAATTGCCCATTCTCACCTCATTCACAGCCATTCATTCTGCCAACCTGGAACCTAACCTCCTTGCTCCACAGGCTGTCTTTAGCTTGCATTGTTACTTGGTGATGTGAATACCACATAAAGGAAGTTAACTTCTTTGGTCATGTACCAGGGAAGTACTACATTGAGCAAAGCAAAGGGAGGACAGGGGCCAGCACTGCTTTTCTCACCTGTGCTGCCTTGGGAAACTGGCTGGTTCCAATGAGCCTGCAAAGAGGCTGGATCCACCTTCAAAAACCACCTGCAGCAAAGAGGCAAGTGAGGTCCAGCTTAGGGAGTAACGCAGTGATTTGATAAGGAACGCCTATGCCAGATGCATGACCTTGCACGCTGTGGTAACAGGTGAGAAGGATCAGGCATTTCCATCAAAAAAGCACAATGAGAGGAAAGTTATTGAGACCACTGGTACCAAAGTGTCTCTTCTCTTGTGTTGTATGCATAACAGCAGCAATTCCAGTGCATTTCACAATGGTTCTACTACTTCAAAAGTCCACGAACAACAACAGTTTTCAAAATTCATCACCTTGGCTATCTAACGCTGGTTTTTCAGCATTCAAAATTTCACTAGATGAATTACGTGTCAGCTTTTGGAAGGTCATTTCCAACATCCCCATTCAGGAACATCCACTATTCACTTATTTACCGAGCACTCAGCACTTAACACAGTGTCGTTATTTTCATGTAACCATAGAAAAATTAGCTCCTCTGGCCAGACTTCTGCAGGTGATACTGCAAACATTTGTGAACAAGTGCTGTAGGATGACCATTGCGCTTGTAGTAACACTCCTGCGACACTCAAGAAATATTTTATCCAGTCTGTTCAGCATGTTTTAAGCAGCTTATTAGAGCCACTAGCCAAAATGCAACCTCAAACAGACTTGACAAAGATGTTGCTATTTTTATAGTTCACATACTTAATTGCAAGAACTGCATAAACTACTTAGAACGTTTTTAATATATAGCAACCAGTTCATTCACCATAGCTTTAGACCAGCATCTCAGAACTTTTCCCTCCTAGATCTGCAAGGGTTCTTGAAACGCCTGGCCACTGAGCACCTATCTTGCATAAGTTTTAAGTCTATCTGCTATTTCTTGACATGAACTTTCCATTTTTAATAGAATTTCCAAACTCACAGAAGAATTCCCATCAGAGTGCTTCTAAGTGAAGCACTCGGAAGCAGGTATCTCTTAAGATGTTAGCAAAGCTTCGAAATTTAAAAAGTGAATTCCTCCTTTAATCTGTTTCAAAAGAACTAATCCTACTTCAGAGCCCAGCTATATTAGGTTGGATACTCAAAAATTCTGCAAGGTTCAGGAATGGAAAGAGCAGTGCAGAAGCACTGGGAAAATTATTTAATTTACAATAAAAATGCTTAGGGAATGCATTAATTTGGGGTGGTAATAATATCAGAAAAGATGCTCATGATCTCACCTGCTATTTCTATTTTTCTCTCTTATACAGAGAACAAAACATTGGCTGCAATTCCAGACTCTTTCATCTCCCAATACAGAAGAGCAGGATTGTCTAGAATTTGTTTTGTTTTTCAACTCCCAAAGAATATTCACATGAATCATTTAAACTAGTGACTGGAAAAAAATAGGTAACTACAAATACGTGACTTGGGAAATAACTTCTCACCAACCAGAGTATTTTGAAGTGTTCTGATTAACAGCATTTTATTCAAATAAGATGCTTTTGATTAATTATTGATACTTAACTACAGGTTTTTGCAGGGAAAACACTCTGTATGAATAATTATATGATACGTTAAAAAAACACCATTTGTATCTGTTTCAACTGTGTAGTTTATTGAGTTTCAAATTAGAAAAAAAAATTACTAAGTATTTGACAATTCACATGCATAAACTCAAACATTTCAGCCCAAAAAAAGTATTGATTTCTCTCAGTCTTGTATTAAGGCGTACGGGAATTTCACCTAGGCAGACAAGTATCTGGATTTTTAAAAAAAGAACCAAGATAGAGACACAAGCTATAACTCAGTTTTACTTCTGTTAACAAACACAATCAAAGTGAGTCCTGGTAGTATGCAGCTGCATTCTTTTTTCCTTTCACTTGTGTATAGCTGATAGGAGTCAAAGTGATTGGGAAAGTGTTATCTTCAGTGAAAGTTTTCTTCAACAGTGTCTTGATTTGGAGTGCTGAATAAGCCACTGTAATGTTATGTCTGCCAGGACAGATAAAACAAAGTGAAAAACTCAACAGGCTGCTTGCAGGGTATAAAAGGACAAACAAACACCAGCAGATTTAATACAAATTTAAAACCCAATAACCACAGGTTCTCATTCACCCCTAAAATTCAGTACTTAAGAATCCAAGTGGGCTTTCTTCCTACTGTTTTTTATTTGTTTTTTAATTATGTGCATTTTGTATTCTTGAAATATGATGACTGACATCAAATTCTCTAAGTCGCAGATGAAGAACTGCTGGAAAAGCAAAGACTTGGTATGACCATGAAATGAACTGTAAAATGCAGACTGTAATGAAATGCAGTGTGAGAACAAAGGCAGAAATACAAGACCAGAAGGAAAAAGACGAGTAACCATCTGACAAAGCATTAAGAAGCCATTTAGGTACGTTGTAGGAGTCCAAGGTTTCTGAAAGACAGGCAACACTAGACTAAAATTTGATAGTTGAAATTAGCACCCCTCCTGATACAATCTAATGCACTGGGCTGAAAATTGCAGTAGCTCAGACTGATTCATGAACAGATGAGAGGTTTTTGCCTCAAGGCAGTAACATCTGTCAGGGAGGTGGGAAGGATGTCAGGGGGCAGCAACATCTCTAGCCCTCAAATTTACGTTTGTTGCCAAATCTGTCCTCAGCACTCCATGAATATCCTGGCAAACCAGGTTAGGCACCAAGACTGCAGACAAAAGCATCCCACAGCATTTAAAACAAAGCTAGTAACAATTTGCTTATCTTCCACAGCCTCTAAGGTCACAGAAACTGGCAGCCTTACACCTATACCTCCTGATGAGACCAGCTGCAGTTTGCACTGAAAAATGACTGTCATCTCATTCAACTGCATTGACATCAATCAAAACTGCAAAAGACAACAGCTCCCCCGTCTTCTCTTTAACAGCCTAGTAGTTTCATCACTCTTATAATCTAAAGATCTTGTCATTATAGTTTTTAATTATAAATTGCATTTTCCAGGCCTTTGACCTCCTAAGGTTCTTGACCAGCCTGTTCTCAGTTTCTCAAGGTCTCCCTCAAATACAGAACACAGTGCTCCAGTAATGCCTGCATAGTTCCAAACACATGTGATAGACACAGTCTGCTCCATTTGTTATTTCTTTGGGCAAATATTCAGAAAGCAGGTTAGCATTTCTAGGCACAGTTACACTGGAAGACACTTGACTGATTCTCAGTTAGGATTTGAGGCTTTTTCATCACTATTCCCAGGACTTTAAGTAAGTGAACTACATGGTTCTGCATCAGTGATTTTTTTTTTTAATTCTTTTCCCATTTGCAAATTTTAACATGCATTTTTTGCACGCTTTTTTCTTTCAGGCCATATAAATGAACCAGAATCAAAAGCTATTTTCTCCAGAATCCTTTCAGAATTAAGCTGTTTTTACCAGCTGCTAGTTGCAATACCACTCGGGAGATCCTCTGCTGTAGCCCTGCCAATTTTAAGAGGTTCAGGCACTGCATTTCTAAAACCTCAATCACCTTCACTGTCCTTCACCTATGCAGATAATCCTGACTGTGTTGTTTTCCTCAATCCTTATATCCTGAAGTCTAATCTTCCTCAGTGTAACAGCACATTCTGTGTATTTCCCTCACTCAGAGATAACTGGCACCCCAAGCTGCAGCAAACCTAGGTCTGGCTTACTTCAAACCGATGCACCTAAATCATGTGCACCATTTCCACGAGAAGCCCTCACTGCTTAACATGTCTCTGCACACAGCTGACATAGCCACCAGCCTCCTGAAGTCCAGGTGTCATGGCACAGTCTCCTCAGCACCTGCATTACCTGGTCCTTCTGCCTAAGACAGAAATTTTCCCTGCTGCTGGGAGAAACCGGCTTTCCTCTCATTCCCCCTCCTACCATCTCATATTCAGCTGAGCCTTCCAGAGGTAGCCAGCTCTTCTAACAAGTCTGGCTTCCTCGAGAAGCAGCTGTAAATATCTACCCAGGCTATAGCTTTCCCATCCAGCACCACTTGTCTTAGCAACTCATCCTGCAGGCAAGAAGGGTGGCACAGAGGCAGCATGCCCCCCGGCAACAGCTGCTGCAGGCTCAGCCTGTGCTTCACCCCTTTTTCCCACCCTGTGGAGGGAAGGGAAGGGGAGAACATGAGAGAAGGCAGGCACGGGAAAGTTAAGGAAGGGGGAAGGGAGAGGAAAAGGCAAAAAGCAAAGGCAGACTGAAGACAACTTCATGGGGCTTTTATAGGTCCTCACTGACTTCAGGATACCCTCTTTGCCTCTCCAGCAGCTCTAGTGTCTCAGTTTCAGGAACACTGCCATACAGCCACATGTATGTAAGGCCTGCTTACGAAGTAAAATCATGTATGGAGCAAAACATTCACCAATTTTTTTTACGTATTGATAACCTAGTAGTTGGAAGGCCTTCATATCCAGTTACATTTTTTTTCCAAAAGTAACACAGTTTTTGTGAGGGATTCAATTACTCTGGGTTTTAAAAATGCTTTCCCAAGGCTCCTATCAAATTACTTTCTCAATTTTTCCTGGAACTACATGATTCTACAAGTTGCTTTTAAATTATACATAATTCTATTTTAAAACAATTGCCACTAAATATTTCAAAGTAAATTGAGATTTTCAGTTACATATTGGAGTTAAATATTAAAATCTTCCAATTTTTTAACATCTGTTCCAAAGTACAGAGTATACACCGATAATGCTGTAAGAAGCAGCTTACCAATGTTATCCTTCTCTTTACAGGAAATAGAATAGCAACAGATTTCTCTGTCTTGAATAGCTGAAAGGTTTCTGAAGAAACAAAAAAATGAAATAAGTAGCATTATAACTGCACAAAAACTGACAATAGAAATTTCCATTAAATTACACGTTTTCTGCTTTTTACCCAGTGGGTTCAATTCTATCATCAGATATTAAATTGTTAAAATATGCTACTGCAAACAAAAACTCCCACATTTCTTAAACTATAAAGATTAAAATGCTATAAAGTCACTTCACAAAATTCTCATTAAGTCAGTGTAATAGTGAATAATAAAAACAAAAAAGCTGAAAATAACTATTTGTAGTGGCAACGAAGTAACATTACCATGTCTCAGCATTCACATTTTAGTTTTTTCACTTAAAAGTCACAGTTTTTATCTCTAATAATTATCTCTATAATCAAATAACAGTATTCAGATGATCACACAATTTATCTTCAGGATGTTTATATCATACTTAAATATGTCAGATCTGACTCCTACTTAAAAGGATGCCTCTATATTTAGGTAGAAACTGATAAAGAGTGACCTCCCTGGACTTCAGGAAAGCAGACTCGGCCTCTTCAGGGATCTGCTTGGAAGAGTCCTATGGGTAAGGCTGTGTAGTGAAGAAGGGCCCAAGAAAGCTGGCTATAACTCAAGGATCATCTCCGAGCTCAAGAGCAGCCCACCCTGACAAGTCCAGAAAAAAAGCCAGGAGGCATAAGTGGATCAACAATGAGCTCCTGGCAAAACTCAGTTTTAGAAAGGAAGCAAACAGAAGGTGGAAGCAGGGACAGCTAACCTGGGAGGAATATACAAACAATGCCCAAGCATGCAGAGACACAGTTAGGACAGCCAAAGCCCAACTGAAAGTGGCTCTTGTGAGGGACGTCAAAGGCAACCAGGGCTTCTACAAGTATATAAGTGACCAATGGGAGACCTACAAAAATGTGGGCCATTGCTCAATGAGATGAGGGACCTGATTACACAAGACATGGAAAGGGCAGAAATACTAAATCACTTCTGGATGGAGGCCATCCAGAGGGACCTTGATAGGCTGAAGACGTGGACTCACATCAACCTCATGAAGTTCAACAAGGACAACTGCAAGGTCCTGCACCTGGGCCAGGGCAATCCCAAGCACAAATACAGACCGAGTGGAGTATGGATTGAGAGCAGTCCTGAGGAAAAAGACTTGGGAGTGCTGGCTGATGAAAAGCTCAAGATGATCCAACAATGTTCAAGTGCAGCTCAGAAAGCCAACCATATCCTGGGCTGCATCAAAACACGTGGCCAGCAGGTCGAGGGAGATGACTCACCCCCTCTACTCTGCTCTGGTGAGACCCCCACCTGACACACTGCATGCAGCTCTGGAGCCCTCAAAACAAGAAGGACATGAACCTGTAAAGGCAGGTCCAGAGAATGGCCATGAAGATGATCAGAGGGCTGGAACACCTCTCCTATGAGGACAGGCTGAGAGAGCTGGGGTTCTTCAGATTACAGAATCACAGAATCATTATGGTTGGAAAGGACCTCCAGGGTCATCAAGTCCAACCTTTCTCCTAGCATCTCT
>JAVSBS010016155.1:0-26555 GCA_033124195.1 Coracias cyanogaster
CCACTAGACCAGGTTGCTCAAAGCCCCGTCCAACCTGGCCTTGAACACCTCCAGGGATGGAGCATCCACAACTTCCCCGGGCAACCTGTGCCGGTGTCTCAAAACCGTTATAGTGAAGAACTTCTTCCTTACATCTAATCTAAATCTTCCCTCTTCCAGTTGAAAGCCATTCCAGCTGTATGCAGCTCATCAGCAACATCCTCAGCCCGTCTCTTAAACACACTTAAGATATATGATGTATTTAAATACTTCTACATTTGCGTGCTGATCAGATTTTGAGTAGATACAGCAATGTAAGACAAGAAGCATGTCCCAGAGTAAGCAAGAAGAAAAAACTTCTAGGAATATCAGTTTGATACATGCGGTACTAATAAATATACCTGGCCAGCAACGGAACCTTTACCAATCAGCTAAAGCTTGGATTATTTGGTTTCTTTCAAAATGTGACGCATTGAGGTAAGTGTTATACATTTATAAGAAGTGTTATATATGTGACAAGCGTTACACGTGTTACAGCACCCAGCGTTACCCATCTGCCTCAGCGGGGTCCCAAGAGCTGGTGGCAATGCATGAGCAGAAGGTGCTTTCCCAGTAATGGTAAAAGGACCATGGTTCATGAGACATTGTTGGAATATGATTGAAAAATCTATAAAAAAGGAGAAACTACTGAAATGCTGTAGATGCCATGTCATACGGTGCACCCTCTGAACTTACTGCCTTGCAAACAGACAAGAAAAAGGGAAGCGTGGATTATTTTCAGGTATTTTTCTGGTCTGCTTTCACTCACCTTATACCCAGTCACCTCAGACTCGTTCTCCATGGCTCTTACTTCCTCCCAGCTGAGGATTACTCTGGAGTCGGTGACATTCCACACAACGTTTCCTGGCGGTTGACTGGGTGCTTCAAATACATAATAAAAGCATGACTTTAATTTAATTGGAATCAGTGATTTATATTACAGTAGGAAATAATAGTTGAGGTAGCTGACTGTTGTTACATGTTGGATGCAAAAGCAACTCAGATGCAGCCTTGTCATTTGTACACTTTATGGCTCAGGGGCTAAACTGGAAAAACAGAAGGAAGGAACAATAGAATGGCACATAAATGTTATTTCTGAAGTTGCATTATCTGTTGATGGTCCTTCATTAAATACGGCCAGACAAAAGCGTGTCTTAGGAGATGGGTGATCAATTAGAACCAACCCTAATGAAACCAACGACGATAACAATTCCTAGTATAAGCAAATACTTCACAATAGAGTATTCGTTAGACAAATTTAGTGAATATGCAAATCTATACTCCATGATGATTTACTTTAACATGTTTGCCATGTAAAAATATTTGCCAGATTTTTTTTGTTGTTCTTCTTTTAACTCGAGGTGTGATTTTGAAATGCGGTCTGTGCCATTCCTGTAGCTGTAGCTACAATCGTGAGCTTTGGCCAAGTAAATCTACTGGGTTTTTTTTTTGTTCATTAACCGTCTGAGACTGTTATTTTCAAAAGGAGTAGTATGCTTTTGGCTGTATGCTTTAATATATCTCCAAACTGCCAGGCTTTCAGGGAAGGTGAAGGTAAGTACAAACCTCTTAAGATGCCTCAAGTTGGTCTCCCAGAAAATGGGTCATGCAGTGACACAATCAATGATTAAAATCTTTTCTAAATGTGTTAAGGAAAACAATTTACTGTTGCTGTCACCTAGTGGAGGCAACTGCTGCTCAGGTGGACCAGGCTATGCTTTGATGCTGAAGGTTCCAGTATTAAACACTGAGAGTGGTTTTAAACACTCTCTTATTTTTAAACTCTTCACACAAATAGCTCCCTAGCTTCTTTCCATGAGCAGCCAGATCAAAACCCAACCTGATTATAATTCTTAACACAAAGCAGACACAAAAAAGTAAGAGTGAGACTTAAAAGTATTATTCTGAAGTCAAACAACCACTCACAGGTGTGTGTATATATATATATAAAATTTTTTTTTTTGGAGTATGTGCCTTGTTCTAGATACTAAATAGGATTTAACCTGATGCATGAAGAGCAACTTTTTGTAATGTAAGAGGAGATTGTTTTACTCCTGAGAATTTAGTATTACAGCATCTATGAATACTTTTCACACTGAGAAACCAAAGTTGAATTTAAAAAGAAATGAGTCATTCTTTTAAAACCACAACAAAATATTAATATGACATCTCGAATAATGAAGAGTAATTATATATAAAAAACCACACGCCTCTATCTATCGCTTGACTTAAGGAAGTGATTCAGAAAGCTCCAATTCACTTAAGATACCAAAAATCTCCAGTAACCTCCTGGGTTCAGAACTGCAGAACTTACAAGAGGTCAGATCCTGAACCACCACGTCAGTACACGTCCAGTGCTAAGCGTGCAACGAGCTACACGGATTTCTTTGAGACTCCTCGGGTGCTTGGCCATATACGTTAGCATTTCTCCAAATTAGAGCTGACGGACAGAACACTTTGTTGTACTTTAAGACCTTCTAAATATGAAATAACGGTAACATCTTGCTTTACAAACTTAGGCAAGTCTCCCGAGTTACTTGCCATTTTATATAGCTCTATTTTTATAAAACAAGGCTACGCTGGCTATGTTGGGCTAGGAATATTTATGTCAGCTATAAAAGCAAAGCCACTTTAAGGGTCAAAGATAAACACTCCATTTTCTATCTTGAAATATACAATTGAACGTAAGTATTTTGTTTCTTGATAGGGCGAATAGTTACTAAGTGGTATCTTGTAGGTCATCTGGGTGAATGTACATGCAGTGTGCACAGAAATCCTGCACAGTGAAAAACACATCAATCACAAATATTCCAGTTAAGGCAGAAATTGGGATTGATTAAAAATCACACATTTGAACGAAAAATCAGTTTCTACTGCAGCCGTACACAGAATTATTTGTCTTAGTCAATTCAACTAGTAGTTAACAAACCCCTTCAGACTGACGTTATACTGTACTGCAGTGGTTTTGCTCTCTCTATTCACCAGCAAGATACACAGACATAACGCAACTGATTTTTCTTTTGAATTATTCCAAATAGCAGCGATCTTGACTAAGGGCCTGATCCAGATCCTGTTCATATCCGTGGGACCAGGTGGTCAGAAAAAAAAAGGTCTGAAAAATCACTGCACTGACCAGGCTGGGACAACCTCGAGCAAGCAGCCACAAAGATAATTAATTAGAGAAAACTATTCATCACGTCAGGTACAGGCTACAGGCAATGAGTTACTTTGGATCAGTTAATTCATAGTAACTAGGCATATAATATATTTAAACTCAAGGAACTATAAATTAATCCGAGTTGGTTTAGTCCTCGGTGACAGTGTCACTCTTCTTTGCATATAATAATTTCTGATAAACTAGCTTATTTTGTCATATTGATGATGTGACTGCGTTTGGTGGAAGGATGTTAATGACTGTTCCAGGGAATTTGACCTTTCAGACAAATTTAATTGTACGTTTGTGTGAGTCTGGCAGAAATACTTCAAGATTGATGACCCCGATTCTGAGTTGTATTACAATGCAAGAGTGTACTAAAAATATTGCCATTTGTAGAAAAATTAGTGCAGCCGTTGACAATCTGTTCTCCAGCTTAATTTCTCCTTTTTAATAGTAAAGTGGCCTCTTGTGCAATTTGTTCAAGGGGAAACAATGGACATAAAGGATTGCTTTGCATGAATTGTATGAGGATCACTGCATTTCAAAAGCCATGCCCTAGAGAACTTATAAATATGTTATAAAACCCTTGAAAAATTCAACAAGTCTCTGGTTTTTTTCCCCCTTCCAAATAACAGGAATTTTTCTTTTACAATTCTTCCAGTCACTACAAGAACAATAAAGGTTCTATGCAGAAATTATATATCTTACTTCAGCTCCACTGGCATAGTTGAGTTTTACTTACTCATCCTGCTTAAGTAGCAGAGGGTAGAAAATGGAAGAGCTATGCTCGATTTAATTGTGTGACTCCTCTAGTCTGTATGAAAATCCAGGTCATTTACATGTATGGTGATTCCCATTAACGTGCCTATTTTCCATTTCCCTGCAAGTGCTAACACACCATTATGTCTCTTCCCCGCTTTAAATTCGAGATACTTACGTGTCTTTTTTGTGGTAGCATTTACTGTGGCACTGAAGGGACCTGCTCCAGCACTGTTAAAAGCCCGGACAGCTGTGTAATATGCCAAGTTGCTCTTCAAACCTGTTATTCTTACTGATGTCTCATTCCCTGCAGCTTTTACTCTGTTTGAAGATTCTTCTTTTCCACCATTATTCCAGTACCTAACCTAGGAGGTATAAACCAAAAACACGGAATGCATGGAGTGGACTGTTCACCCACAGCATTGCATTTGACTCCTTAGAATGCATTTTTTTTTCCTCAGCTGAAGAAGGTAGAAATGCATTAAAGAGTGAAAAAAATATGTTTAATGTGTAAAAAAAATTCTTATCCATCTGCTTTTCACGCTTGTTGCTCTTTTTTGCGTGATTGTAGGAAAAAGGAAACTGAAATACTAGATCATACTTGAATTAAGAAAGGAGAAAAGGAAAACCATTTAGTTCTTCTAGAAAAGGAACAAGTTAATCCTAGAAAACTACCTTAGAAAATAGTTTCTTTGGAAGTAGATGTAATTCTGAAAAAAGGTCAGTCTGAAAATACTGTCAGACAGACACATGACTGTCGGCACAGGAAGCAAAAAACCACTTCATTCTGTGTCTTTGTGTTCAAAAGACACTTAGATGAAAATATCCTTCTTCTGGGTGTAGGTGAGGCAGGAAGCAAGCAAGGTCTGTGGTAACCTTCTGTACATTTGTGCTGCTGCCTTGCATGATCCTCCTGGCTCATGGCCCTTTGCAAATAGGAGTGTATTTTAAACGAGCTTACCTCGTAGCCCAGTAACCTCCCACTACTCATCTTCCAGGGAATGGCCGTCCAGGAGACCTCGATGACGGAGGATGACAGACTCGTTGCAGACACGCCGGAGGGTGCTACGCTAGGCTCTGTATTCGGAAATCAGTAAACGAGAGATGATCAGCAGCACTGGTGACATTGGAAATAAACATGTCCATAGTCAAAGTGATCTCATTTCTACTAACGGTTGCTATATTCTCTGATGAAACATCTCACATTAAATATCTGGAGGTAGCTAAGTCAATCTGGAGATAACTCTATCACATACCTTCTTCCGCTGAGAAAACCGTGGTTACTGAACTAAACGGCCCTTCTCCTTTGTTGTTATAGACACCAACTTTGACTTCATACGGTGAAAAGGGCAAGATGCTTTCATTCCTAAAGACGTATCTTGGTGTGTCAGGAGAGGTGACCACAGTCTGTATCCACGTCGTGGTGCCGAAGGGGCGGAAAGCGACGACATAGCCAAATCCTTCTCCATTTTGTAATTCTTCAGGGATGGGCTGTGAGAAAAGCAACAGGCGACAGAAATCTGTGATGCTATAGACAGCACTGGATGACGCATTTTGCAGAAGAAAGTACCAGCAGACTGACACACGTGATTGTAACCAGCTTCTGCTATTGCTTTTGGGATCATTCCATCAGCAAATTAATTCTGGTACAGCAGAGTAAAACTTGTTCATTTGAACCTATTGTAAAGTTTGCAGTTCAAGAAGAGAGCAACTTCCAAGAATATTCCTTGTTTGCCACTAAGTGTACTGGTTTAAGACACTCTTCAGTAAATACAATTTTTTTTTTCAATCTCACAATCTATAGCTCATAAAAAATGAATAATTGCTTAGCCAACTATTACAGAATCCAATACTACCTTTGTACAGAGGCATACACTGTGATGTGATTATGATTAGATAACCACACAGAGTAGTCCATAGTAGCAACAGAATGTTAACACTTTTTTAACTCATTAAAATGGGGATACATAAAGTAATATCTGATTGTTTGTACTGGCCAGCACATGCATCCAGAGTTAATGGTAGGAAAGCAAGAACTGCAAATTGCATAATTTGTTGACTCAACCTTTGAGCAGTGCTCCCTTCTCTCCCCCCACCCTCCTGCCCTCTTTTTAGCGTTAACATTTGTTTGAGAACAGAAGCAATCTCAGACAAACTAACTAAATTTCCTACTGATTGCCGCCTAGCACGGGAAAGCAAAAGAGGGAAAGCAAACGTGCGTAGCTCACATTACAGAATGTTACCGAGCACATATACATCCTAGATGAGAAGCTGCTGCAGCCAGGGAAAGTCATCTTTTAAGAAGAGTTTGAATGAAAACAATCATTCTCTGAAGAAAATTGCTTGCCAGAAAACTTACATCCCATGTTATGACCAGTTCAGACCTGCTGCCTCCTCCCCCACTGACTTCAGATGGGGGAATTTCAGGAACTGTGGAAAGGAAAAGTATAGCTGTCTACACAGGGTAGATAGATACAAGAAATGACATCACAGAATGTTAACGTCCTGGGCTGATGCTAGCCTGGTTTTATTTATAGTGCTTTTGCACTGGGTAGGCTGAAGTTTTTCTGAGCTCTTGAAGAACCTCACTAGCTCGCAGACTGAACCATGGATGCTCATGAAGTTCTACAAATCGGAGGCGTGCTTCATGTTTTTAAAAGGTTCATCTTACACAGATGTATTGGGCAATGGCCTTATTCCAAGTGAGCTCCTGGGGTTTTAACTGATGTGTTGTTCTGAGCCACATGCGAGTTACATGGAAAGCGTACGCTGATCAAATCACTAGGAATGAAAAAAACCCTGTCAAAATTAACCTCTTTCCATCCATTAACACCTCCAGACTCTGCAGCACTGCCTGAACTAACAGCCTTTGGCACGCTAAATACAGATTAGCTGTATTTAGATGTTACGCTTCTGTGATGTTCAGTAAATGCACCACAAACTGTCCCACAGCTAAATGGAAAAATCACAAACACGCTAGTTACAGGCTTTTTTATTCCAGAGCAATTCCAAGCTTATTTGCAAAGAGCCAAGGATATAAATGCTCCTTGTTTTGTTAATATTCAGTAATTTTTAATTAAAAACAAATAGAAGAACCCACTAACCTGCCTCTTCAGTTCTTACTTTTTCTGAGGGTAAACTAGGCTCTCCACCTCCTATTTTGTTACTGGCAACTACACGAAATTCATATTCAACCCAAGGATTTAAATCCACTACTGTGGTTGTGAATGTTTTTCCATCGATCACATCTGGAACTATTAAAAACAGAAAGGAAAGAAGGGAAACTAAGAACATGGTGTCCCTGGTCAAAAACATTCCAACAGAGCCTGTAAGGAGAATTGTGTTTTACCTGTTGTAACTCGCTGCCAGCCAACTGAAAAGGGCGTCCTTGCTTGTATGGTGTACGTGGTTACTGGGCTGTGATTATCTGTGCCTTCTTGCCAGGAGATCTGAGCCGTGGTATCAGTTATTTCATCCACTTTCACGTGTTCGGGGGGCCCGGGTGAGCCTAAAATCAATCAGATTGAAAGATATGTGGTGTTTTGTGAAGCCAGTACCCTGGACATCACTAACATAGCAAGTATGGATTCCCATTTTATCAGTGCTGTGGGAGGAAGAAAACAAGTCAGCTTGGGATAAGAACACTTGTAATTATAGTTTTACATTCACTAAACTTACCTCTGATAATCTAATTCTGAAATTCTCTGAACTGCTGCACAGATGAATGGGTTTGTTTTTTTTTTTTTCCCCCGAGAACCTTTGTTCAGCAGGATTACTCTATCTTTCCAACGTCCTTTAGTCCTCAATGTCCTCTTTTAATCTACTAATACATCTCTGTAGTCTGCCAATTTGTTATCTACAGCTGTTTTACTCTACAAAACACGGTAGCAGTTTTTCAGCACAACATCTGATCAGCGCACCGAGCAGCAATTGAGTCAGGCAAGCTTTCTGCTGCCTTCTGGAAACATCTTCATTCTGGGTATCCCGACAAAAATGCTGGATTTGGTCTCATCTGCACCAGCAAAGGAGGCTAAAATAACTAACAGTACATTGACAATTAGAAAATATCTGGCATATTTAAAAATACATTGAATAAGTGTTGATCACATAATGTGCTTTCCCAGATCAAAGCTTTTCTTTCGCAATAAATGTAGCTGTATCATCAGCAAAGAAAGCCCCCGTTCTGGCTTAACTGTGAGCATTCCAGCTCTGAATGAAAAGGAATAAGCCTGCATTATACGCTTCAAATTCCAGCGTGTCCCCAGGACAAAGCCTCTCCCAGGCTCTGCCATTAGTTGCCCATTTCACAGGAAGGATTCTGGAGTCACCAGCCCAACTGTTCAGTTTGCCAAGGCAGCAATTCCCGACCCGCTCACAGCTGCCAGTACTGAGTCCCCTCTTGTCAGTGACTCGAAGGACTGTCAGTGAGAAAAGGTGTGAAGATGACATTATATCCTCCAGCTCTTAATCCCTCTAGGAAAAATTCTCCCTAACTGCAAGACCCAATGACATAATTGAAGTCACAGTCATTCATCACGTAATTCAAGTCATGCATTGGTTTTGTGATCTGCAACAGCAGTTGTTTCTGTAACCTACAATATAAAGAAGCTAGAAAATATGATTCATGGTAACTGAAGCTAAAATTTACCTCGTACGATAAGGTCCGCTGCAGAGGCTACGCTGTCCACTTCTGTCTTCACCATACAAACGTATTTTCCACTATGTTTCAGCTGGATGTTTCTAATCATTAAATCTCCTGATGCACTCTGTTGAAATACAAAGATCTTTGTTAAACTAAATTTGAAATTTAATAGTAAGATTGTATTGGTAAATGGAAATCAACCAAAAAACGTAGAAGATAAAATTGTTCAAAAATTGCATTGACAGCTCACAGGTCTCTCTTGTGCCACACCACATAGTTGATCAAGGGAAGCATACATAAACATTGGGTGATAATTGTATCTTCATATCACATTAGGGCTCTGCATATGCTGTTTGAGAACCTGGTACTAAACCTTTGGTAGCCAGAGTCACATCAAAAAGTCTTTGTGTCGCTGAATTACTGTTCACATTGTATTTTCCAGGTGAAAAATCTCTCAGTCTGATTTCAATTTAAAAAAAAAAAAAAAAAAAAAAATCATTTGAGGACAGAACCCTATTTGATGGGTGTTTTCAGCTACTCTGGCCACATGACTGATTCTTGGGCACGCAGTAGTTTGGGAAAAAGGGGAAGATACAACTCTGGGGTTTATTTTGGTCTTAGAAAAAAAATGATCAACCTTTCCAACCGTGTGTTTCTTTTTCTTTGTTTCACACTCACACCCATGATTTCAGCATTACGATGTCTCACTTCTTTGTTCACCACAAGCTGAAAACAGTTCTGCCCGATTCCCTTCCACGTGTGTGCAAACACAATGCCTGGTCTTCTCTGAAAGCACAGATCATAGAATCATCGAACGCTTTGGGCTGCGGGACGATTCAGCGCTGATTGCCTACAACACGTTACAAGTTGAATCAAAGGCAATCTAAAATCCATCTACTTCACTGGAAGTGGATATTGAGGGAATGACCAAGAGCAGCAATGTAGACTCACAAGCAAAGCACGTCCTACACAGGCTTATTTTAGCAAACTCAATTTAAAGCATCTCAACAAAGGGGACTGTAAATAGTAATAAGAGTAATAGCATTAAAAGTAATAATATGCTACTTGAAATAAAACCCACCAGGATATTAACACTGCATTTAAATCATTTGTGGATATTCTGAATTCCAAAGTACTGGGGAAAAACCAAACCTGTAGCAGCAAAAAGCTCCCCCACACAAGACACCCTGACCTGCCATGGCTCTGCAGACCATCAGCGGTATCCACGTTCTTTCCTAGCCAGATCAACTCTTTGTCCACGTGGAAAAGTCCAGGTGACAGTAAGATCCCCTTCCTTTCTCTACGCTACACAGAATACACACAGAGTAGCCCGTGCAGCATGAACAGCTGCTGAAGTTGCTTTTGCTTCTCCTGACTGCGCACCAACCTCAGCCACTGCTAGGCTCTCTGAGCAGGTGATACCCCAAACGGGTTAGCGGCAATCTGTTCAGAATTTTGGGATCTGCTTGGTTTGCCATAGTCTTTGTATAAATCATCTGCCTAACACAAAAAAGAGCAGTAAGACAGTGTTACATCCCAGAGTTTTCTAACCATCTGGAAGACCAGGTGGTGGTCCCATAACGTTCCCACTAACTACTACATGTCGGAGACCTCATGCATGTGTGATAGCGACTTCCAAGACATCATTACATAGAAATCTATCCATTTTCCTTTTGCCATGTTTATAGCCAGGAAATCCGAAGTTATTTTTGCACAGGTTTTTTTCATTTAACAAATACACACTGCAACCACTGGAAGGCTTAACATACGGTTATTTACTTATTATGACCCACATATAGCTCTAGATGAAATGATTCCCCTGACCTTAATGTGATACAAAGCCCATAAAATAGTTTTGTGGATCTCTTGGCAACCTATGAAGTTTTCTACTAAGGAACTTCAATCCCTCTTTACACAAATAAGAATTTTTAAAAGCCTAAATGTCTATATTCCATGAACCCCCTAATTCTGTCACTTATGAGAAATTTCCAAGTAAAATATTCTAGATTCAGAGCTTTTCTTCAGCACTGACTGAGAATTTTTTTGTAGAGAACTATTTTTTGATGCTTTTTTCCCCAGAGGAGAAAATAAAGACACCTAAGCAAGGCTTTGATTTGGAATTATGCCTGTGTTTGTTTTAGGAAGAAGCTGGAACTTTTAGTGAGAATACTGCATTTTAATCAGTTTATGAAGCCTTAATTGAGCCAACTGTCAGATTCAGATTTTGATATGGTTTTAGCCTTTCCTTTCTAATATTACTATTTGTATATATAACCAGAGTACAGCTGGGGGGAAATATTACTAAATAAATAAAGTCCATGTAGCAATACTGGAAGGTAACGGGCTATGAAATCGGAGCATTCCCATTACAGCGTGACAGATGGTCAGTTTGTAATTCTCAAAACATTTCTGTAAAAATGTACATGATATATGAATATCTTATGGCTCCTACAAGGAAATCTCATCATCTCCACATGCACTTACATTTAATCAACTGCAAACTGCAGAACAATCTGTGTGCTTGGTGCCTACTGATTAAATGCTAAATCTTCCGAGGTTTTATAGGCAAAAAGAAAAGAGTTAGGTGCTGAAGTTCCCTGGTTTCACAGGCAGTAGTGTCTAACCCCCACTATGCTGTTTAGAGCAGGAGATCTGGCAAGAATACGTGGAAGGAAAGTTTATGAAGGCTTATAATGGCCAGTTTCACGCTGATGCTTAGCTGCCTGTTTTGTTATCAATTGGCCATGGTTTGCACCGTAATAAGCCCTTTTCCTGTAATTGATTTCATCCTCTTGATACATCCTTCATCTGCCTTAATGCCGTACTTTTTGTGTTTTGATTAGAAGGCTAAATTCTAAACCACAACGTCACTGTCATGTCCCCCCCCTCCCAGCAGCATCTCTGCATCCTGTATAGGGAATATGTAATGAGCTATATGGCTTCTCCCACAGGGAAGCTCAGGGTGATTGTTGAATGATACTCTTGGGATGCAAGTGCAGGAAAAATATGGAAAAATGGGATATTTTTATTCAGCTTTTGAATGAAGTGCACAAAGCCTGTGTCAAGTTCCTAAAGCTGTGTGTTCCATGTGATCTTGGGGAAAATCATGCGGGGTCAGATGCAGGTACAGAGGTAGACCCTTCTTCGGCTCTAAAATATATAGCAAACTAACCCAATGAATGATTTCCCTCCACCAACACAGAATAAAATTCTACATGCTCAAAAGAGAAGAAACATTCTAATTTTACCATGTTGAAAAAAAGAAAAATAATTAAGCCTGTCTATGCTGCATAAGGTAAGTGAAGAGAAGGTGTTTGCAACTTACCCCTCCAACCTTCTCAAAATGAGAAGCGTCCTTCTTGAAATCGGTGAGCGTTCCGTTGAAATACCAGGTGAAGCTGATGTCCAGTATAGGGTCATGCTGAACCTGGCACGGCAACACGACACTTTCTCCGACAGTGACATCCATGTTGGAAGGTGCCAAAGTAATCCTTGTTGGCTCTGTTGAGAGCAGAAAGATCAGTTATTGGGTTGCTGTATTGCTGAGCTTTGTTCGCTACTAATATCCTACCGGGTTCTTCAAATGTGATTAATGACTGTCACATCAAATTATGCAGCTGGACTATAAATGCTGCTGCCTGACACCTCTTGTTGGAGCATTGTGTCCTTCACATTTACCAGTGGGAGCTACTTGACACTGAAAAGGTAAAATTTTAACCTGTGTACAGGCCAATATACTTCACAAAACTCAATGCACTGTAATCCACAGCAATGAAATTACCATTCCAGAGCGGGTGGTTCTCAGCAACAGCACTCACATTTTGGAGCAGGATGCTGTAGTAGCAGCCACTGGGAAGATTAAGGGGTGGGAGTGACAAAAGGAGCTAATAAAAATCTAGAAACTAGAGGAAATCCACATAGGGTAAAATGCACTGGATATTTGGGTCCATGTATCATATAGAATGTAAATAGTGTCAATTAAGAACAACTCATTATTCTGGAATCATGATAATAGAGAAAAATTTCAAGTACTGTAAATACTGTAAAAATAAAATTTAATTCTAGGAATCCTTTGTATATAATCCTATTATTTGTATATAAAGAGACATGAGTCATTCAAGAGCATGGACTGAGACTATGAAGTTGTTAATTCACTGAATAGAGTAATTCTGTTTGGATCCATGAGATACATTGGATAAGTGAAGCAGTAGGATATTAGATAATTTTAAGTTTGGAAAATCTTTCAGATACTCCTGACTTTAAGGAAAAAACATCATGAGAAAAGACATTCTTCAGATAAACTTCACAGACTCCTAGTCCTTTTTACCCAGTATCTAAGACAGCAGTTATTAACGGATGACTTAGAGGAAGGGGCAAGAACCCTTTTAATAACAAACAAGCACAAACTGGAGCAGAGGAAGCTCCACCTGAACATACAGAAAAACTTCTTTCCTGTGAGCATACAGAGCCCTGGCCCAGGCTGCCCAGAGACGACGTGGAGCCTCCTTCTCTGGAGACCTTCAAAACCCACCTGGACACAATGCTGGGCACCCTGCTCTGGGTGACCCCGATGGAGCAGGGGCATTGGACGAGATGGTCTCCAGAGGTCCCTCCCAACACCCACTATGCTGGGATTCTGTGATTTTTTTGCTATTTTTTTTCCCTCAACAAATTAAACAAACTCTCTGAACTTAAAAGCGCTATTTAGTAAAGCGAGAGAAGAGAGGAAAGTGTTCAGAACTCCCTCAACATCTAAGAAGTATCTTTCTCAAAGACAAAATCCCTCAGTCTCTTTCTTCTCAACTAGTAAAAGAGCTGTAACAACCATCCTTTTATCTTTATATATTGTTAAAGATGTAACTTCTCACACTCTTTACTTTCCGCCACATTTACTATTTTTTCAATAGGCAAACTCAGACTCCACATCATTACAGGCTTCTGTTGCAGAGTTTGCAATTCAATTTGCATCAGCTCACAGGTTCAGTTCCAGCTCACCTACCTGTAACTATTAAGTTTGTTGAGCCACTGGCTGTTCCGAACTGGTTTGTTGCCAGGCACGTGTAGCTTCCAGCATCAACTTTGGTCACATTGGCTATTCTTAGTCCTCCATCCTTTAATAACATCATTCTAAAAAAAATACGAAGATAGCTTAAAAGCTGCAGCATTGGTTTGTAGACACAATGCTTTAATACTCATCCTGTTACCTTAGATATATCAAAGTGCATCAATTACCAGCCTGATGTTTGAAAATGTTGTGGCCATATGCTGACAATATATACAACAAAGTTAAACCCATCCATATATTACTCACCATTTTGGACACCAGTAGAACCAATGTTTAAGATACATATGAGTGCATCTGTGTGTTTACGTGGGTGTGTGAGAGAGAAATCCCACATTAACTCCATCTTTTTCCACTGCACCAACTGAAACTAGAATTATTTTAATAAAATCATAGAATGTTTTGGGTTGGAAGAGGCCTTTAAAGGTCATTTTCAGCTGTATTATATTGTTTACCTCATGCAGCCTCGCATGGTAACATTGAAATAACCGCATGTCATTATTGTGGCGATGCAATAGGGTTTTTCAGAAACAATCCACATTTTGCACTTTTCAGGATTCACAGATACAAGCCCAACGCTGGCTGCACTGAAGTCAACGCCTCATTTGCACGCTTGACTCTCTAGAGAAGGATTCGGCCTGTGCGAGTATAAACTCAGTACCTGTTTAGAAAGCAAACTAAGACTTCACACTCCTGCTGACTTCTGTCTCGGTTTATGACCGACGCTGAAGAGGAACGTCCTGCGGACATGGTGGAGGTAAAAGAAAATTCCCTCCACCCCACACGAACTCCACCAGTGAGAGTCATGCCTACTGGACAGATAGCATGGAACAAACCAGAAAGACGCCTATAGAAGATGTGGACAAAAGAAGACCTGCAGTTCTGATACAGACAGTAGAGCACCAGCATCCCAACAGTAGAGCTGACATCCCAGACAACAGCATTGGAGGGATGTAAAGGTACGGCTAATCTGACTCCTCCTTTCCCTATTTCCAGTCCATCCATCTGTCATATCCTTAGATGCAGGACCTTCTACCAAGTCTTCCCTAAGAGTTATGTGACTGTATATAAAAAGGTCCAGAATAATTAACAAAAAAGTAAGTATTTTCCTGATGCACCTAAGGCAAAAGAGCTTCAGAGCTTCTCTCTCAGATCTCATCAACCCATTTGGAAGGCACCAAATGGATCACAGCGAGGTTATCTGTGGGTTCCCTAAGCACCTTAGCTAGAAGGTATTTTGGAAATGCCCCAAACACTCACATCTAGCTACACAGAATCCACAGAAGAGCAAACAACAATAACACTCCAGGTGAACCTCCAGCCGCATTAGTTGGAGTCTTACACAGTTGTCAGACTAAGTATCAGCTGAGAAGGCAGCAAATGTCATGGAACTCAACATTGCTATCTGCCCTTGCTCAGAAGAGTCACGAGGATTTTGCCTTCTCACTTGCATGTACTTTATTATTAACCTGCTTCTTTATTCAGTACAAAATTGATTAAATACACACCCCTGCTGCTTTTTTTACTATACTTGAGGCAAATTACTATCAATAGATTTTCATCTGTCCCAACCTAGATGTAGTTCTCTAAAGTTAAATACATATTACAAAAAGTAGACGGAGACGTCTGCTGTGTTGGGTGGGAATTGGGATCACCACCTTTCTTCTCAAAACTTGTCCCAAGCATGGAATAAAGAGAATGCTCACTCTAAAAAACAGGTTCCTCCCTCTTCTGGCATTCACATGCTGTATTGAACAGCTCAGCGTGAGCAGTTCTCCACGTGAAACCTCGCACGATGAAGGACGCCGCAAGCTTGAAACCACTGCACCGGCTGCAAGATGAGTCTCTGAAGACGCTTAGGACTGCAGGTGGGCACTTGGTGAATCCACCACCTTAGATATAACTGCACTGCCAAAATAAAAGTTGGCCCATAAAAGCTATATACTTCAGTAAGCTGCGCTGTCATGATTTATATTATAAATAATACAGTGTTACAATGGGTTTGGTTTTTTGTGGGATTTTTAAGCAATGCACCTGAATCCGCTATTTCAGAGATGAATTAAGTTGGTAAAAAAGGCAGTAGAATTTAACTCCAGAGTCTGGTGGGTTCAGTGATCTTTTCCTTTACCCTTGACTTCTCTGATCCTCCAAAACCACATTCACTAACGGCAGACCATGGTGGTGGGTATCTACCATGGCTCTGAAGTTGTGCTGCTCCTTAACAGCAAGTTCACCTAATCCCTGAGGCCACACAGAGACTGCATCTTAAGTCTGAAAGCAGGAGCCAGGATTCCTTCCACAGCTGTGCTGATAGAACACAGCTCCTTACGATGAAATACACTCTAGAAATAAGCACCACTTTGAATTGTTTTTCTTAATTATTCTGAATTTTGTATTTTCTTAAAAAAGGTGTTGCAACACTCATTGCTCCAGCTGAAATACATTTCTTCTGGGCAAAGGTGATACAATAATGGAATTAACAGATGTGAATAGTAAGTGATAACGAATCACCTTGTTAAAATGACAGACAGAAGCATCTTATGTGGGGGAGAAAAGAGTTATAAATAGACAGTTTAATCAGTTTACATCTGGAGGTAAACCATCTTTCAATCTTCCAAAGCGTACCAAGGTACCTCAGCCAATGGCAGATCTGTAAGCAGCGTGTTTCATCACTGTCAGCACCTCCCTGAGGCTTATGAACTTCTTTTGGGAAATTCCTAAGTACAATTTGGCTGCACGTTATATTAGATAGAACATTTATAATTCATTAAGACTTACAATATGGTTTATAGGTATTTAAAATGTGTTAAAGACGTGATTAATGCATTTTATAGGTAATTATAATGACATCAATAAAAGGTGTTAAAATATATCAATTATGGTTGCAAGCAAGCTATTGAGTTGTGGGACTTCCTAGCTATTTTGCAAAGGCTTGTTTTGCATCATCTACTTTAAAGCAGTTTCCAGTAGAAAAAAAAGCAAAACTAAATAAAAACTCAGTGTTGACAAAGCCTGAGATAAAGGAAAAAACAGGACTGAGGTACAAAGCAGAAAATGTCTATTGTTTAATTAAAATGAATCATATTTAGAATGCTCTGAGATATCTGCACGTCTAGCTTGCCTACAATAATTAAGCAATAGGCTTATTAAACCAAGATATAATTAGGAATCGATTTTTTTCCACAATTAAAAAAAAAAAGCAAGCCAACAAATCAATTCTAGGAAAAAAATTATTGTCAAAATAATATCTTTCCTGGTAAATTAAAAAGAGAGGTGCTTTACTTTTTCAATTACAGAACAGTAAATGCAGTGCAGCCTCTGAAAACCCTGCACCCAGAAATAGCTCTACCCCTTCCTGCTGAAACATCAGACAAACCAAAGCTTTTAGTATATGTAACATTATTAGAAATTCACACACCGTGAAAAAACAAATGTACTGTGGCTGGCCCACTGCCAGGAAGCGTTCTGGATCTCTAACACAAAAAAATAACACATCCTTTGGCGATCCCTGTACCTACAAGTGGTTTTCCAATACTTTTTGCTGAAGGCCAGCAATTTTCAAAGCGAATTCTGTTTTCAACAGCCCGCACACTTTTGATGTACTGGCAAATGGCAGAAACTTTTAGCCCTGTAAAACAGAAGTAATTGGAGAAATAGTGCTTTGGCACATGCTTTTTGCACAACTGGAGACCACTTTAGGACCTGTCTGGTCATCAGATCAAAATACCATTGACAAAAAAGAAGAAATCATAATATCTTCCTAACTCGAGCAAAATTGTAGGAAATTAATCTTTGAGAAGATTCTTTTTTCCAATAGCCAAAGGAATGGCATAAAATATACCCAAAGCAGCCAAACATCTTAACTCATGGCCTTGCTTTTATGCTTTGACTGAGGTCAGCAGAATGGGGAGAAGGATTAAGCGACTTCAGGACTTCAGGGTTCCTGATTTGAGAGGCCTATGCTGGTAAATATAAGAGTCTTCCTCTCCCACCCAAACTAGGAGCCTGTATTTGGCATTACAGATCTTCCAGACACCTGAAGAACTTCTGTGGGGTTACAGTCTCCATTCATTCTGCCCAGTCTGTCAGGTTTTATTAATGAGATCATAACTTGTTAGTCGTTATCTAAATCATAACCAACCATGGAGAAAATCCTGCTGTGAAACGAGCACATGTACGTCACATACTGATAAATTATTTTACTATTGTTACAGATTGCACCAAATTTTCAGATATTGGTGCTCCAGGACGCCGATCTCAGATCTGCCAGCTTCAGTATCTGTAGTGTAAGAATATTTCAGCTATTCTGCATTCACTGCCCCCACACCACACCTAGTTGCTCAGAGATCTGGGACGGCATTATTGGGAGGTTTACATAGTTTTACCTTATCACCAAAATCCTGCTAAATGGAGATGTTGGTGCAGTACAACCATATCCACAGGGCTGAGGGCCAGAATATGCCCCAGGATCCAAGACCACAAGGCTGCCACCTGAAACTTGCTGCCATTAATGAAACTGTTAATGAATGTAAATTTGTTCACCTTCCCGTGACAATGCTTTATTACTAAAATAACAGACATAATCAACTAAATAATCACTGCCTTTCTATTTGTCAGGTTAATTCAGCAGAAAAGCCAACTATTTGAGATCCTTATTGATATGATAATAAACATAAACATAGTTATGAACTGGAAAGTTCATAACACTCCAGTACAAAGAACAGCAGAAAAGTGGGTCAAAACTGCCTTTTTTATATATCAGTCAAATTCCTACTAAATTAAAACAGATTAATTAACAAGAAAGTCAGCAGAAAAAAAGCTTCTATTGAAGTACTGGTAAGTAAATGCATTACTTTCCACATCACAGCATTTCAAACTGTTATGCAAAATGGAATAATAAAAATACTTCCGTAGGGAAGATAAAGCCAATAACTGATACTTCTAAGAATCATGCAACTTTTTATAAGGAATTTCTCCTCTTTTCTTTCCGCCTTAATTTGATATCACTTTGACACAGTTAAAGATGCTGAAACTAAAGACTTTTTAAGAGAATTGCACTGAAATATCTTTCAGTGAAGTTAAAGTTTGCAGCACCTTTTTGTCTTTTTTTCTAGTTTTGGTAAATCTAGAAACATCTAGGAATAATTGTGGATTTGTTTCCAGGTGAAACATCACTCCCCACAATCTCAAAATCCCTTGTATTAGTCTGCTTCCAGTCAGGTACTTGAGCCAGAAGCACAGGAGCCACTACAGCCAACACACAGCAACTACCTAGTACTACACACCAATTAAAAATCATATACACACATAAAACATTTAAAGAAATCTTTAACAGGCTTATCTAGGTTGTAGCATATTTCGGTATCCCTTCTGTTTTTGATGAGTGAAACTAATATCAAGTATATTTAATCTTGGTTCAACATCTAATCCTCCTTTTTGGGAGGATATAGGAAAAATAAAACCACATAGAGATGGAGGTGTCTAAGGCCAGCTTTTCAACACAGAAGAAGGTACATGAAGGCAGCTACAGCTGACATCCTCTGCTCGCTCTACCTGGAGGCACTGAGGGCTCTGGCCTGCTATCAGGAGAAGCTACTCCGGACTAATTTGGAATAAACAAAACCTAGTTGTGGTTTAATGACTGCAAATAAAATCTACTTTAAAGAAAATTTTTGAAGGCCTTATGAGATGATTGGCAAGGAACAGCCTGGGTAAGCACAAGCTGCTCCCAGTGTGGTGGCACACGGGGTGGAAAATTACCTGGGCCAGGTAATCAGGTACCCTCAGTGCCTGATCTGGCAGTCATTAAAGACAAGAAAATTCTTGCTAATTCTTATTATGCTCATTACATCACTCAAACTTCATTCTGTTAGGAAGCTTAGCTTCCTTCAATACCTAATTAATGCCCATTTCCTGTCTCTACTTCTGCTGCATGTTCTAGTCACCCCTATGCTTTCCCTTCTCTCTGTATTCCAGTGCTCTTTACTATCTAGCTGTATTTATTCAAGAAATTCTAAAAGAAAAAAAAAAAAATCACACATTTTGCAAAGCTAACAAGAAGCAAAATGGCATTCTTCAGTGCAGAGTGATTTCTCAGTCCAGAGCTCGTGAATCCATTTTGAATTCTATTTTCTTCCCTCCACAAGACATACCATATTCAGCTCATTTAATTAAAATTTACTGAGTCATTATCCAAATCTTCTACATACTGAAAATGCAGCACCATTTAAAAATAAATTAAGAACACAAGCAACGGTGCCATCAAAATGAAAATCTTTTGGGCTTTGCTAAAGTAACATGGTCAGTATCTCCAGCAAAACATAAATTATCTGAGGAAAAAATACTATGAATGCATTGAGTAATGGAGCGGTTTTGCTTCATTTTTGTTAGTCAAAGGGGAATTTTCTTAAAACATAGGGACTTGATCCATGTTGCTGCATCTTATGTGACATTTTCACTTTTACAGCTGACATTAAAGACTAGTTTCACCCTCATGCTAAGCCATATTTGGCCTCTGTGCCTTCCAGAAAGCCTTTCCAGTTTAGATACAGTCCAAAATAGCATGGTCTAACCACGGTATCTATACTAGAGTGCTGGTGGAGTGTGCTGGCACAACCTCAAAAGACGACATGCTCCCCCATTTGTGTATGTTTACATGGAGAACGGAACATTACATTATCCTCGTTCCCTGTTCTCTACCTATGCGGAGTAACTCCACCACAAGCAGACCTACCAAAATCAACAAGAATATGATCTTAACTACTGAACGGTGAACAGATTTGGGAAACTATACATGTATTTATCCACATGGGATATAGTGGCCAGCAGGTCAAGGGAAGTGATTCTTCCCCTCTACTCTGCTCTGGCGAGACCCACTCTGCAGGGCTGGGTCTAGCTCTGGAGTTCTCTGCACAAGAAGGACATGGGCTTGTTGGAGCAAGTCCAGACGAGGCCACCAAAAATGATCTGAGGGCTGGAGCACCTCTGCTGTGAGGACAGGCTGAGAGAGTTGGGCTTGTTCAGCCTGGGGAAGAGAGCTCCAGGGAGACCTTATGGTGGCCTTTCAATACTTAAAGGGGGCCTATCAGAAAGATGGGGGCAATTTTTAGCAGAGCCTGTTGTGACAGGACAAGGGGTGGTGATTTTAAACTAAAAGACGAGAGATTCAGGCTAGATAGAAGGAATAGTTTTTTTTACACTGAGGTTGTAAAAAAGAAGCCTCATCCCTGGAAACATTCCAGGTGAGGCTGGATGAGGCTCTGAGCAACCTGCTGTAGTTGAAGATGTCCCTGCTCCCTGTAGGGGGGTTGGACCAGATAGTCTTTAAAGGTGCCTTCCAACTCAAAACCGTTCTATGATTATGATAGTGCAAGAGCTGTTCCCTTGCAGGGAACAGACCTCTGAAGACAAAATAACTCCCTGCACTCCTTGAAGACCCTGATTTCCCTCTTGCTCTTTACAAGCAAATGGCAACTGTAAGGGAGGAGAGTCCCAGTCTCCACCTCACGCTCAGTCTCTCCTAAGGAGAGCTCTGTCAGCCTGAGCCCTGCCATAGGTCTGAGCTCCAAACATAATTAAACTCCTTCTGTCCCCACTACCTCTCTCAGATAAAGAGCATGCTGGACCTCTGTGGCCAGCATTACGCCTTTTGGGACCACAATTCCTCCCTTTTTCTGCAATTGAAAAAAAGACACCCTCCCCAACAGAGCTCTCCATTAGAAATGTAGTTAACGGTTGAAAAATGTGCTAATTGGCAACACTTTCCTGAACTGCAGGAATTGTAGAACTGCAAGAAATTCATGAATCGCAATTATTCATAGCAGACAGTAATGAACTCTGGTGCTTTCTGCAAAGAATCACATTTCTGCTTTTCTCTGAAGGCGAGTGTATTTCATTTAGATTAATTCAGGATTATGTTTTCTCTGTTAGCCATACACAGTGTGTTGTCAAAAATATAGTAGGTGATACTTTGGGCCATATTTTGGAAAAGCCTGGACTTTGCAGAACTAAAAGCCATAATTTATGTTCATAAATTTAAGCAGGCAGCATCGTGTGTGCTCAACACATCTTCAGAAACCAACCATAACCTTCTTTAGCCTGGTACCATCACCCCAAATGAAATTGGTGGGTACTGCTTCTGAGGGGCATTCCAAAGCAACTATTAAGACCAGATCTCATGCCCCCTCAGGCAGAAAGCTCACAAAGTGAGACACAAATTGTGGCTGAAACGCTCTTATTCTGGACACAAGTGGAGCCCTGCAAAGTCCTGCATGCCTGGCAGCTTTGACTATCACGAATTGAACCTACACATGTCAGCTGAAGGCTGATGATAGGCAGCTCCAACAAAAGAGACAGGCAGGAATGGGAACAAAAACTAGGAATTTTCCTAAATGGAGAAAATCAGGTGCTGTGCACAAGATGATGGGATGTTTCATGTAGAAAGGAAAACCGACTAGTGATGTTTTGAATGACATTTTGCTTGCCGGCACACAGCCAGCTAGTCAGTCTGTGGTACCGTGTCACGATCTGTAATGACAGATGCCTCATCTTCTGCCAAATTGCCACATTTGACAATGCTTAACACTTGAATACATGAAAACTATTGTGGTCCCTGACAAGAAAGAGCCAGATCAAGATGACAAAAAGTACCCAAACCTCTTTGGCACAAGGAGAGAGCTCTAGCCTTATAAAGGGGCAAATAATGGTCTCAATCACAGCCTCTAAAAGTTTTAATTTATCTTGCAGCATCTTATGCATTTAGAAATCTCAAAACAAAACCATGACATTGCATTTTATGGTAATAGGGCTAGAATCATTTTACCACATTCAGAAATAGCTTCCCAATGATAGGCTAAGCTTTGTAAAACCTACCACAGAGACCTGGAGGAGCAGGGGTACAGTCAAAAGCACAACACACTGTCGTAGCAATCCTGCTTCAAAAACAAACTGTCCAGTTCCCTCAGTCTCATGTCTGGACTTTTGGATGCTTTAGTGATACCTTGTCCCTGAATTATCCTGCTAAGTACAGGGTGATACCGGGGCGCTGCAAGAGGAACACTCACAGTCATCCTGTCCTCACTGCTCCCAGGTAAACCCCATGACTTTCTGCGGCTGTTGCTGTGGCTACAGTCTGTATCTAACTCAAACACTCCAGCAGCTAGCTACAGAAAGGCTGACCTCAGGGCAGACCAACTCCCAAATAGTTATTCTGCTCTTCTGAGATTTAACAGCCTGTAGTGAGTGCAGCTGGAATGTCCTAAGTATCAAACTATCTAGTTTCATGCTAAATCCAACATTTAACTATCTTAATTACACCCTTCATCCATGGAATCTTTTTCCTGTAACACTTCACTACCTGAAGCTCTCAGTCCAAGCACATACTGAAATGTAGAACAGAAAGCTGGAGAAGGTGGTAATCCCTAACGCTGGAGAGGTGCAAAGCCAAAGGCTGCTCCAGAGCGCAGGGAAGTACACTGCTGTACTGTTTGATAATATAATTTAATCAGCAGATTTGTGCAATTTTAATTTATGAGCAACTCAATAATGCTTTAATGGTTATTGCTGGAAAAAACGTTGTTGGAAGTCAACAGCTAGGGCCAGAGGTGAAGCACAGACTCCACTGAGGATTCCTGGCACCAAACCACATTCATTATTACATAAACACTAAGACAATGGCGACATATGTTATCACTGGCAGATAAAGCTCATGGTTGCTTGAAAACAACCTGAAAGTGTATTTTCCTGTTTTCATCTGCTATTCTGGACCTTGCAATTATTATCTCTTTTTTTTTTTTTTACCTCTCTCTCAGCCACACCATCACCATGGCTGTAACGTGCCTCATCTGCCTCCCTGGCAGAATTTTCAATAATATTTTGTGGAAGGCTTTTTGGACTGTTTTATAGGCTTTCCAGTTTTCTATCAGTACCTGGTTCTCTCTAAATCAGGCCAAACTCTACATTAAACTAAAATTAAAATCTGGCCCTTGACCTAAAAGAAAGCAATATACAGGTACTCTCAGTGCTCAGATACAATTAAAAAACAACCAAACAACGCTCCCAGGGAGACAGACTTGAGAGACTTTACAAGCATTTGGATCTACAGATGACACTACTGTATAAAAAGACATAACCAGGCTTTTTGTAAGATTAAAATAGATAAACCAATGTAATTGGATACCTTTCATTTTCGTGTAGCTGCTCACCTCCCTTCTTCCAGGAGGATTTGGCCTTAGGGGAAGCTTTGGGTTTGCATTCAAAATCAACTGTGCTGCCTATTTGAACCTGGATGAGTTTCTTCATCGGATTCTTCGAAAAATCTGGAGCAGAAGCTAAACCAGAAGGGATAGTAACAGTGAAATAAAGCACCTTTATTTATATTGATACAACCATTCTGTCCTTATGTGACACTTCTCAGATTCTAAACATAATTAAAAACATGAAATAGTTAAAACAGCCCTTCTGTTGGCCAATTACGCAGTTCTCCTTACACTGGTACAAAAGAAAAGGTCTCAGTTGTGCAGAGCACATCACCTAATAAAGCACGCATAGAAGAACACCCCAATTTCATCTGAGCTGAAGCTCCCTGAACCCAGTGAGTGTCAAGCATATGACTGAAACATGTGCATACATGACTTGTCTAAGTCCAGGGTGGGCAGTCAACACCAGCAGTCCCATTAAAACTCAAGGAACTGGTTGGCTTCTAGCTCCATGTGAGAAAGCATGTCAGTTCAGAAGATGTTCCATGACACAAAATTACAGCGCAGCTCATTCTGCATGGGTATAGTTTGCATTAACTAACAGTTAAGAAAAGGCATGTGGCTTCTACCCATACTAACAGTGAACTTTAAGAGGAAATTCCGTATTTTAGGAGACCAAGGCTGAGGAAGCAGTCTGCTGATTGCAATCTTATCGACAGAAAGGAAAAAACTCCTATCACCAAAACACACTCCTCTTACAGGCTTAGCTCTGAAATCAGCTGGAGGCAGAAACCACACATGGAAATGAGTGTCTAAGGCAGTCAAAAGCTCAGCGTTTCTCTCACGCAAACACTTGCCACCATTTTAGACTCGGGCACACGCCATCTGAATGACAGTTCATGTCCCCTTGATGGAGGACGGCAGCACACAAGAGCAGCCTTTTGCTTTTAAATGCCACAGCTCCCCCGGGAGCACTGGAGCCGGGGCAGAAGGTGAGTGCTGCCGAGCGATGCCGGAGCCAGCGCTGCCTCCAGACCACACAAGCAGCTTTAACCTTCGGGCCTGTGTCCAAGCCCCCATCCCAGCTCTGCCTCTAATGAATAATTGAGCTGTGTTCTGTTTTAAAGCAATGAACGATTGGACTGCAGATCCTCTGGAGGCAGATGAGTCAACTCCTTGGCACTGCAGATGGAGATATTAGGTTGATATTATGCTTATTTCAGTGACAGCATCTAAGTGAGTTAAATTTGAAATAATGACTGGGTGGAATATATGGCAGGTGGAGGGGGCGTGGAGAGGGAGAATGAGGTTTGTGCTTTAGTGAAAAAGGAAAATCTTACCTACAACCCTGAGCTCAGCACTCGAGTAGATGACACCATGTTTATTTTCAGCTATGCACTGGTATCTGCCAGAATCTGTCAGATTTAGATTTGATATTGTAAGTGCACCATTTTCAATTTGGATCCTTCCCTGAATATTAAGAAAAATATCTTTATTGAGGATGTATTTCCTGTGAAAGATTTAAAATAAGTAAGAACTATAAACAGGACAGCTAAGTACAATAAAAGGGGTAAATGTGACAACTCAGTCCTGAGAACAGTTCTAAAAATAAGTGACACAATCGCATCATGATATGGCAACAGCGATCAAATGTGGAGACCTGGCAACACAGAGTATGGAAATCGATTATTCAAACTCTCTCAGTTTCACCAGGGGCTTTGCAATCTCAAATACCCTCATATTTCCCTAGAAATATGGACAAAATTATACTAGGTTCCTCACCACAGACCAGAGTATCCAAACTATACAGATGGCACTGGCATTTTGTACTATTTAGAGATTTCACACATGCCATTTGCTAATGAGCTCTCTGTAGTACTATGCAGAAAAAATTCCAACAGTCATTAAACAGAAGACACATATTTAAGTGTCTTAGAGCCAGAAAAGCTCCTGAAGTATGGGGATCTTCTCACCTTGCTTATTCTTGGAAAGCTACATGAATTACAATCAAAAGTGGCTGATTTGAGGATGGAGTGGCAGGAACTGGTGAGAAAAGGAACCAGTGACAATGATAAAAGCAAAGGAGCTTCTTCTTTGAGGAAAACCAGAGAAAGAATAATGGACAAAAGAACAAACTATTTGCTCAAAACCATTTTCTGCTATTTTTTTTCTGTTTGGACATGGCTTACCAGGCCTAATGCAATGGTACTCACTCTCTGCCTTTTCCTAAGGGCATTTACTTACAGCTGGCCCCACTGCTGGGTGACTCCAGCTATCTATGGGCAGCCAGGACAGCTCAGCTCCTTCTTTGACAGCTCCCCTCCCGGTTTACTGCAAGATGCTCAGCCAGTTAGACCAAGGACAAAACAATCCCAGGGAGGAAAAAGTCTGTGTTTCCATGTCTTGATCCTCTCTCTAGCATTACAAGCTGCTTTTCTTACTCTTCCTTGCAAAGATTTGTTTATGGAGAAAGGGAGCTAAGCAGAACAACCCCAGCAGAAGATTATCGCAGTCAAGGAGCTGAAGCTAACTGATGACTATATACAGAGAACTCCTCTTCTGATGTCTCCTCAGCATTGGCTTTCAAAGAGTTAGTCCTATAGTTTACAGTCCTTAAATATTTCCAGGTATTTCTTAAATATTTCCAGATATTTCACACTCATGGTGTTTTGCAGTCGCCTGTGGTATTAAGCCTGCTAGCTTTGCCATTTTCTAATGGGT
>JAVSBS010016155.1:32901-74638 GCA_033124195.1 Coracias cyanogaster
AAATGACAAAAAACTGAACATATGATGTTGGGCTCTCCTTGATAAAATCTTTTGTGAGAAAAAAGGAAGATTAATAGTCTGTTGGCTACATTATGAAGGAACCCAGAGTATCCATTTTAGAGTATACATTTTAATTATCAACTTCAAGTATGGGTTGAGAGTTCTATTTAAAACCTACAATAAGTTAAAAAAAAAAAACAGACTAGTTTTATTTTTCATGAAGAGAGTTACGGATGTGCACAGAATTTCTAAACCAAACGTATTTATAGGCATTCTTGAGAACATGACTATGGACCCAATTAAAGTTGGGCCTTATGTTTAAGTGCTTTGTGATTTTAAAACTGTAATTCATTATTGGAAGAAGAGGCAGGATAGCACAGAAAACACAAGTGTTGTGTTTTTTTAATCAAACAATTTGTGCACTGAAATCCTCCATTTTCAGATTTCAAATTTTACAGTTTCAGCTGATAAATCAGGAGAAAACAGTGCTTGGCTTCACAGCAGAGCAATGAAGGGTTTCAAGCTTTTGTTTAGGAATAGTTTTGTTTCATTCACAAAAAATCTTTTAAAATCTCCAAATAAAAGAGTTTATTTCTTCTTCTATTTTTTTCAGTCACATGGAAAATTTTTCCCTTAGGATTTATTTTTCACATTATTTCCCTATGACAACTTGGAAAATGAAAATTTTTCTTGTACTCTTTTGCAGCTAAGCCAGAAATGTGCTTTGCTTTTTTGAGAAGAGAAAAATAAATGTTTTCACTGTTGAAATAAAAAGGAATTTGTCCATTTGTAATGCGTCTATTTTTCTATATATGATTAGCAGATATGTCTTGTACTTCTATCAGTGAAATGTTTTAACAGCAGCCCACAGCCACTAATGTTACCACACAGATTTGAGTCATCTTGGCCAGAGTTGGTACTTTCTGGAAGATGGATGGTTTTTATTCTGAGTCTTCAGTATGTTGCATTAATTTCCCCCAAATCCTCATCTGCTTTTAGAACAACTTCCTTAAATATAGATCTTTTATTGGAAGACTGTGTGGCATATGGTTACACTTCTGTACCAGACAGATTTCTGAGCTTTGGTATCAGAAGATATTATCTTCAGTTATAGAATATTATTAAACCACAAACAGAATGAAAATCCTTCAAATTATCAAGAAGTGTTAAAATGATACTATCTTCAACACAGACTTGCTGGCATTTTATTTGTGACAGCAAAGCAAGTAATAAAATAAGAGAGATTACTTAAATCTACTTAATTCTGCAGAATGAGTTTCACTAAGCAGAACAATTGGAACGAAAACAGTTGGAGTGCTATTAATGCCATTACAGGTCTCATTATTCTTTTTAGACTAAACATCCATATTAGGGATGAATCTAATATGGGTAGACATTTATACAGGAATACGAACTCTATTTGAGGGTTCAAATCCCTTTCTCCATTTGTAATGAAAATGTTCACACAAAACTGCACTTAGTTTGCTTTTATTGACTGGGGACATCCTTTGTTTCAGCTCCGACTCCCTTAATGAGCAAAATAAAAAACTTGGGAAGCAGGTCAAGTATCTCAGATCTCAAGACTACCCAGTGTTTTAATTATGTTATGAAAACTAACAAACAAATCTACTCTATTTATTACGTAGTTCACACTGGTGTGCCTTACAGCTGCCCCGATTTAAAACTGGAGTAGGAATACTGAGCCAACCTGAGATAGACCACAACTTGTTCGAAGCTTCAAAGTAGTGAATAAAAGTTACTTTTATAAAATCAAATGCATAGTGCCAAGTCTGGGGAGATCTTATTGCAGCCTTCCAGTACTTAAAAGGGCCCATGAAAAATATGGGGACACTCCTTTTAGCAGGGCCTGTTGCAACAGGACAAAGGGTGATGGTTTAAAACTAAAAGAGGGAGATTTAGACTAGAGAGAAGGAAGAATTTTCTTACAAGGGTCGCTGCCCCATCCCTGGAAGCATTCCAGGTGAGGTTGGCCGGGGCTCTGAGCAACCTGCTCTAGTTGCAGATGTCCCTGCAGGTGGGGGTGGACTAAAGGTCCCCTCCAATCCAAACTGTTCTATAATTTTATGAATGACAGATGACACTAGCAGATGAAGCGTCTTGGATCTTTTGCCCTATGTTATTCATAGAATTTCTCAAAAAATCGTAATCGCAACTAGCATATGGAAAAATTCAGGCTGCTTAAAGACCCCCGCCCAATCTAACCTCGAAAATTTCCAAATTAGAAAGTGTGGAAATTCCATTTCAATGGGGAACTGATTCAGCGTAACTATTAATTTGGAAGCTGGGGGAGAGCAGAGAAGTCTCTATTCCTTCCTCCTTATAAAATCTGTCGTGTCTTAAATTAAAATCTTCATTGACTAAAATGTACATTGCAGCACTCTGTGTGTCCTACTAAACAGCACCTTCCCATACAGAAGTTATAAAGGAAAGAACATTTGCTCAAAGTTGTATGGTAGCGATGCTCTTCTATACAACATAAAAAAAAACCAAAAACTTTGCTCAGATATTCCTACCAGAGCATTCCCAAGAACAGTCTGAAACACTCTTTAAATTGCCATTTACCTTAAGAAAATTATATTTGCTGAGATCTGGCTTTAACAAAAATTGTCAATTACCACTTTACCGCAGATCACTCTAGCTTTAAAACTCCATCAATGTGCTTTGCTGATATTCATTTCACTCTATAGCCTTAAATGCACAAGAGACTTTGTCTGTTTCCAGCTATTAAATTTCATATCATTTCATTTCCTATGCTGGATTATATTCTCTCATTTATTTACTCATTTAAAAGAAAATTGGCCATTTTGAAAGCAAAGGATTGACAATATCCATGAGTACTCTTTTCCTAAAGTAATACAAAATTAGTATTTTCTGTGAGCACGAGGCCTAAATGATCCCCCAAATAAATCCAATTGCTTGAAAATCTAAGGTTTCACCAACGAACCAGCAAGAAGCGTTTAAAAAGAAGTCTTTTCATCCTCAAAAAAAAATCACAAGCACTTTCTACACTACTATTAGCAACACTTTTGAGCCAAGACATTTATTACAAGTGTTACGCACAAACCTGGTGCAGAAGTTCTCATTCTCTGTGAGTAGTTAAGATGCCACGGATTTTTAAGCACAAATGTTTGATAGTATTGCAGAAGGTATAAATTCAAAAGTACCCTGGAGTGATTTATATTTAATGTGGAAAGAAGAGTGGGAGAGAAGGAGAAAGAAAGTTTCCTACCATAGTAAGTGAGACGTCCTCTTGCAATGTTTTTTCCTCTTGAATTTTCAGTAATACATTCATATAGTCCTGCATCCTCCTGCTGGAAATTAGGTATTTCTATCATGCCATTAGATTTCCTCAGCTTTATTTTACTTGGAAATGGCAGACCATCAGTTCTTCTCCAGTTAATCTGAGGCACAGGGCTAAAAAGAAAATAACAGTATTTTAAACAACTTCGGTTAAAGTACCTGATTGTCAAAATTAGTAAACTTTAATATACAATAAAACTCAGAAATCACTAAAAGCTTGTGTTAAAAGCGACATATATGACAGATGGTCAGACAACACAGCAACTGATTTGCATGTACGATTCTGTTTCATACACTATGACTTGTGGTAGCAAATTTTTCATATGTATCTGTGAATGAACAATGATTGTAAAATTTCTGTAAATCAGCACTGGCTTCCCCTGAAGACAGGTGAGATTTCCTGGTGACTTCCATGGACGGAGAATCAAGGCAAGTCTTTTGAAATTCCCACCCTACAACAGCCATTCATTCTTTGATTTTAAAACTTCACTAACCTAGCTAGGGAACCAAAGCAATAGCATGTGATTAAGTCATCAATCTGGCACTTAAAATTATGAACACCTGACAAAGCTGTCTGCAAATAAACCACAAAGTGGTAAGTAAATACATTTACAGAAACATAAATGCATTCTCAGATCATTTGTGAAAGAGAAAAGATATCAAGTACGTGTGAAATATTCAGAAGAGGAATGCATTTTAATCTTTATTTCAGCCGTAAAGGAAGAACAATATTATGAAAGCATCAAGTCCATTTAACGGTAAAATTCAGACACAACTCTCCCAGACTTCAACAGCATTTCCTTTTACACAGAGAAAGCAGAGCTAGGTCAAAGGATATATGCAAAACTGCACCGATCTTATTCAAGATAATTTAAAATGAAATGTAAATTCCTGTGTTGCCAACACATACATTCTAATTCTAAACAAAATAAATTACTCCAAGACTCTTTGCTCTTTTATTCCAAGGCAATAATTATGATGATCAAACTAGGGTCTTTAGAAAACACCGCCAAAACAACTGCCAGAACTCCACGTCTCTTGTGAAGACAAACCACAACACGCTTCAACTTTCAGTAGGGGTGAAGTCCAACACTTACTTTCCTAGAGCAAAGCATTCTAGCTTCACAGTCGAGCCTTTAGCTGCAGGAAGTGTCTCAGGAAACTGAACTTCTATTTTGGGTTCATATTCTCCCATCACACCTATATGAGACAATAGAAAAAGCTATTTTTTTTTTGTACTAGACACATTATTTATTCACGGTATAGAAGGGACATCATACCATCCGTGCGCAGCACTAGAGGAGTCGGTGACCCAAGCACTTGGCTGTTGGTCACAGTGCTGGTCACAACGCAGGTGTAATTGCCCACATCCGACGGCTCGACCTTGGCTATGTAAAGGTGACCAGTCTCTTGAGACACAAATCGCCGACTGTCCTCTTGTACAAATGATGGATATTCATTGAAGATCCAAGCAAATGACAATTCTAGTTGGTAAGAAAAAAGAAAGAAGGACGTTTGGTAGAGTTTTCCACATTTTTTTCTCAGTTTTAGTAGCGTATTGTACAATATTATATTATATACGATCCCTTATTATGTAACAAACAGGACCAGAAAACCAATGACTGAGAAAAATTAATTCTGTTAAGTACCAGGAACTAGCAAAACAAAGAAAAGGCAAATTAAACCATGTTTTTCACCAAAGCAGTATCTCCTCCAGCAGAAGAAAAAGGTGGAAGAAATTTAAAGTGTTTTACAAAAGAATATTTTTTTTACTCTACTTTCTTTGCTCCTATTCCTGTGCATATTAAGTCTTAAAAAAGACAGCAAAAGTAAGAACAAACTTTGCTAAAATAGAAACATTACTCATTTAGTAGCCACTTAACAACTCAGCTCAATACTTAGCAAATAGAAATAGCACAGGAGCGTGCAAGTGAAAGGAACATCAAAAGAAACAAACTTAGGGTAGGGCTCAGCACACAGCAACATTGGTTTTTTTCACACAAAAATCTATGAAAACTCCATCAAAACCATCTCTGTATGCTATGGCAAAGCAGCCCTCACTATCATTCATCCCATTTGAAAGAAAAATCACACATCAGAAGATAAACAAAGAGATTTGGCAAAAAATGCATTCAATTTTTTTTTTTTTCTCTGAACCCTGCTCTGAGCTCCCTGTGCCAATTTTAATTGGCAAAACCCCCTTCCTGTGCGAGGCCATGTGCTTGTCGCATTTATAGTCCACAGAATCAAAGGAAATTAATTTTTAATGGTTTTCCAGGCAAGAAATAATTTTTCACCCAAGTGCCGCTCAGCTGAAAGTTTATAAAAAGATTACAGCTTCTGCAAGTGCTAATTAGAGACGATTACAGCTTGATTGACCTGCCTTCATGTTCAAATATCTTGTAGCGTTTGCACTGCCCTTACAAAACAGAGATCATCCCTTTTTGCACAGGTTTAATTTGAAAAGTGCATAAATTTGGACGCAGTCATGAAATGTAGAGCAGATAATTGTCGTAACCCTCACAGCTGAGCATAAATATGCACCCAGGAAAGCGTTAAGCCAGCAGGACAATTTAACACAAGGTAAGACTGGGGGGGTGAAAAAAACATTCAATAAATGAAATGATTAAAATATTTATGGATTGGCTAATGCAAAAAGGGCATCAAATGAAATGGTGTATCCTAATTGCACTTAATTTTCTTCTATCAATATTTAAACACCTGCCATTAACAGAATTTTGCAGGAGCAGTGTACGAACAATTAACACTCGGGACTTTTCTCAAGAGTTAAACTTTTGTGGTATCTGGAAATACTTATTGTTGATAAAAGCCATAGCCATCTACTCTTCTGGACTTGCAGCTTGTCTCTACAGGTAAAACACTGGTTTTCACTAGAAGTTTCTTCCTACATAACATCAGAGGTGCGGTTAATTTATGATAAGAAAGGCAAACAAGGATCTGCCAAGAAAAGAGAAGCTAGTGCAGTGGGAAGTAAAAATCCATGAACCAGCTTGACTTCAGTAAGACTTCTGAGATGTGTCACATGAGTCTCATACCCGAGCCAACAAATATTTATACAGTCAACAAAAAAAGCACTCCCTACAGCTACTCTTCCATCTTACAACACAAATACTAAGAGGTAGGTGTCAACGGTTTGTCGTTGAATGGAGGCGGCTTCCTCAGTAAGCACGGCTCAGGAGAGAGGTGGCATCTCTGCACCCTTCTGGCCATGGTCTGGCACTACTCAGTATCTACCAGCCACTCCAAATAGGCAAAAAGAAGAAATAAATGATTTTTAAAGGAACTAAAGAAGGAATATACCTGAAGAGTCTGAAGGGGACTATAACCTCTTTGAGAGCAAAGATTGTATGGTCTTGCTAAATGGGAAAGCCCAGAAAATAAACTATAATTCCATTTCTACAGAGCACCTGGATTAAGAGACTGATAATGAGGCTGAAGGAGTGGCCGTTGACCAAATTAGGTCAGGAAACTGTAAGAAAAAAAAACCCACTCTATTTTCAGTTCTACATCAAACTCAGACATCCACAAAACACAAACAAAAGTGTGTGAAGCCAGGCTTTATTGGTTCTGGTATTTATTGAGCTACTTGTTTTCCTTAGTGCAAAATTTCCTTTTTTTTTTTTTTAAGAATAAAATAATAAGAAAAAAAGACATTATTCAAAACATTCAAAGGGGATGGACAGATCTGGATACGCAGCAGGAAAATAAGCAGCTTTATTTCATTCCTGTTATATTAAGCCAAGAGTAAACTCCTTGAGATCAGGCATTATGACTATGAACGCCACGCAAGCGTATTCCACTTTAATTGGATCCTGCAACAGCCTATGCATAAGCCCTCCTGGAAACCTAATTTCCCATTCAACATATGTTTTCATCGACTCTCTTAAGAAAGGAGCAGGGTGTTTATTTACCAGTGCCCCACAGCCAATATCTCATTTTATATTTATTGTACTTTACAAAATTGTATTCTTATTTTCCAAAACAATTCATATTAAACAACTTGTTCTTTGATTTATTATGTTTACACTATTTGCCTGTTGCTGATCCTTGGGCACCTCAAGGGACAGAAACTCACTCCCTTTCTGTCAATTACAAGTTTTCAGTTGATTTTCTGTTATTAATGGAAGTAATATGTCTCTCCTGGGCTTCCTCAGAGATCCAAGCCTCTGCTTTCCAATGCATTTTTTCCTTATTCGGCAACCAAACATGGATAAGGTATTGGAAATTACAGTTATTACTCAATTTTTATTTGTTTACCACATCTTGGTTGGCGGCTTGTCTTTATTTTGCGTTTATTATTTACTGTGTGGTCTACAAGCCACAACACACTCAGCACACTCCTACTGTTGTGGGCGCTTTGTGCAACTCAGTGTTCAGTTAAAAATTGTTTATAAGGACAATCCATAAAGTTTATTTCATCCACTAAATGTACAAATTCTGATGGTCATCTCTCACTCCTTCTGTTCTGGACCATCACTCCTGGACACCTGCTTCTTATATATCCACTGGCCCCATCATTCACACCTAAGTGAGATTCTTAAAATAGCCAAAATTAAATTATAGGAACAATATTTTCATACAGTTCTCCAAGTCAGATTTTACAATAGTCCGTAATACAGATAGAAGGGGAAGCTGAAACATGCTGGTATCTTCTGTCTGGCACTCCGCCTAACCTGGAGGGTGATATATGGCTTTCAAAAAACTCTTTGCAAGAAAGTAATCAGACAACATTTAGCAGTGACAGAAACTGCAATTAAAGACATGGAAACATCTTTTTTTCTGTGGAAAAAAAAAAAAAAAAGACATGAAACAACCAGCTATTTTGAACTCTCTATCTTAGAGTTAAAAGTAATGGAAAAGTAACACTGATTTTGAGAAGATAAAGACAGATTCCGTAATTAAGGAAGAAACCAATTAGTTTATCGTTTGGCCCAGTTTCAGCTCAAACTGTGGTGAAATGATAGAAAAGGGAAAAAAAGCCTCTTGCTTTGTGCGATGAGCACCACTTAGGAAGGAGTAGCTCTCATGGCACAGACATGAAGCCCTCAGGTGTGGTTTTGTTGGGCAGTCACACAAAGAAGTTCCAATTTGTCAACATTGCTGAGGACAGCCCTGTCCGTCTGTCTGCACAGGAACCCCTAGGAAAGCAGCAACAAATTATTCAGAAGTAGGAGATTAATCTGCAAGAATTCAAAGTGCATTAAACTCTTAAACTAGATTTTAACTGTCCTTAGCTCACTGCAGCCTAATCTTGAGAAGGATTATGCTGCTGCTATGGGCTTAGGTCACTCTCCTTGTGATGCAGGTGTCCCCAGGGGTTATAATGCATTTTATCTTATACACACTACCTCCAAACTTCTCCCTACTTCTCTTCTTTTCCTACTTAGGCAAATTCTGGCTACTTTATTCCACTTAGTTCACTGGCTGGAGTAGTCTGTCCTTGGCAAACCAGCACAACCACCTGCAAGGCTGGTCTTGGTGCCTGGACTTTAGCCAAAAAAACCAACAAAAAAACCAGGTATACTTTAATTGTGCCATAAAATAAATCACATCTTTCTCTGGTTTTTTGGCAAACTTTACAGCTTTTTTTACAAATAAAAGTCTTATGCACTGTAGGTGTAAAAGAAGGTGTTGATGTACTCCGGTATGGGATCCCCTAATGCATACGTGAAGTGGATACTCTGTCTTCAGGTGCCACTGTCAAAAATATTTTGACAGCAAAAAAATTATTTAGCAATAAACTGTACATAATTTTGGGGTTTTAGGGTATATTCTTGAGCACTTTAATCACCTAGAAACTGAGAAACTGGTCTAAGTGTATTCAGCTGGGAAAATCAAAGCAAGAAGTCAGACTATTTCCAAGGAGCATCTTGAATTGTTTGCACATGAGTATATACCACCAATAATGCAAAAATCTTTAGCTTTTTAGAAAAGCTGCAGTCACACTTCAGAGTATAGTCTGTCTCAGCAGAATGGTAGCTTACTTTTTGTTGATGTTTTCTATATAAAAATAGTGACATTACAAAAAAAACCTCCACCTCTCTACGATGGGGCTTGAAGGGTGGCCACCAGGAGTCAGGTGAGACAATGAGTATCTGGTTAAAACAGTCGTAGCATTTTCCCAGCTTGGGGAATAAAGTTTGGTGAGGCATAAATGCTTCTGAAATTCCCTCTGAACTCTTCAGAATGACTGTCTTCTTTTGGGTGAAGGTATTTTTCTTTATCCAAAATGTAAAATTGCATGATGGGAATCTGAACAAAGCTACAGAAAGTGAAGAACATATCCTGAGAAACTAATTTTATTCCAGAGTACAATGGAAACACCCTGATTTGAAACTAATGTATACCATTAATCTTTTTGGCATAAAAGTTGAATTATTTTGTAGATAAAATATAAAAGATCAATTTTCAGCATGCTGTGCAGGTAATTAGGCATGCAACTTCTGTGTATGGAATAACCCAAAACAATGAGAGCAGTGCAAGAGACCTCTGTAATATCCTGCAATTTCGCTCTACACATTTAATGAGAATATTGAAATGTTTTAGCTGAAATTGCAAGGTTCCTACTTCAGGCTAACGCCTAATTTTCATTTTTAAATGAAATATGGTAAGAGTCCAGATTTTGAAATGAGCTAGTGTATGTAAATGAAGATGCAACTCCTTAAACATAGTTGCAGCTTGAATTATATTTTTCTTTACTGCTCCCCACTACACCATGACCACAGACTCGCCAAGTAGTAACTGCACAAACTAGCTGGTTACCCTCGCACAGCTGCCAGAGGTGACAAAGCTCCAGCGATGTAAAACAGCCCACTGAAGCTCTATCTTTCTCTGTATCCAACAATTTGTAGAGTTTTTTTGAAGCGGCATCAAAAGCAAAGCACGGAATTGTAATTCAAACACAAACATTTCTAAGCTCATCCTCGGGAAACACAGATGTTCCAGACTGGCAGCATTATTCCTTTATTAATATCACAAAAAAATCTTCACGGTAAATACATTTCCAAACAGCACATCCACTGGAAAAGCAGCTCAGCAATATGGCCTTGCCTGCTATCTTTCTCCCCCTGCCTCCTGTCACACACGGGATTTGACCATTAACTAGTGTTAAGTTTCAAACCAAACATGACCTTATAAAATAAGACTGCTCCTAAACTGGCAGGTTAATGTTCCTTGGTGCTCTGAAGGAAATCGAGATGCTAATGGGAGAGTCTAACAAAATGCTTTTCTACATTTGGGTTGCAGTGCTGAATAAAAACCCAATTTCCCTTCCCCTGTAGCTGTGTGGGATGATGGATGAGTTTCTCTTTATCACTTTTCTAAACTAATTGTTTCAGACTAGCTGTGTCATTCAAACTGTACTGGCTTCGATCAGATCGTTTGTACTCTGGAAGTATGCAGAAAAGTAAGAAAATGCTTTAGGAAGCAATATTTAAATACATACCCATTAGCCATACCCATTTCAAATGACAAATTGTTCTTTTAATCACCTCCCTAGAACTTTACATTTAATTGCTCAGAGCATTTCTAATAATGCTGTTGTGCTTTCTCAATAGTTGAAAGTGTTTCAAATTGTTTCCTGCCTATAATAATTTTGAGGATAGAAAGATGATAGTTTAGTTTACTGCTCAACTAAAACACATCTGATTTCTTCTGAATGTTAAATATTAGGGAGAAAAACTAAGGGAAACTAATGGAAATACCCAAGAGTAAATTTTCAAAGGAACGTACTAATGTTTATAGGTGGAAGTAGCAATTAGTGACAAATTTCATTTGCAGTCTTGCACTCATTTAGGAGAAGGTACTTGGTAAGCCCCTGTGAAAAACTTGAATTACTTTCCTCAGTTATTAAGAATGTAATGATCAGCTACAACTGTGTGCTGGGACTGCAGCCATCTCCCTCCTGCCTCTTCCTAATCAATTATCCAGTTTCCAAAGAAAGCCTCAAATATTTTAGTACGGAAGACAATAAATAGCTGGAAAAGAAAAACCCCAACGCAAAAACTTAGGGATAAAAAATCTTGGTAGAGGGCCAAACCCAGTTATTTTCTCAAATCTATTCCTCTTTTTCCCAAGGCATACCTGAGAGAAGCTAAGTGAAAAGGCTCAAGCTGAGCTTTTATTCTTGCAGTTTGGTTCTTCCTAATCTGCCCTCTTTTTCCACCCCTCTTCTTCCAACAAACACCCCAACGCTGCGAAGCACGGTCTGCCATTAAAAGACTCAGCCCCCACCGCTGCCTCCTTCAGGTCCAGGGAAGAGAGCTAATAAGAGCAATGAAGTGCACATCCCATGGCCTTTGGAGGTCTTCTAGGGTGCCCACATACATTCTGCTGATGGAACACACGCGGTATTATTCCCACAAAAGTCTGCTCTACGCTTCGCTCTCTCCCATGACAGTCTACATTGTATATGCGGTTACTATACATACTCAACTCTTAGTGGATCTTTAGTAGAAACCAAATATATTGCAGTCAGCAGGAGCTGATCCAATCTTACGGACTGGATCCATCAGCAGGAGCTGATCCAATCTTATTAACTCCTCCGTGGCTATAGGTAAAATTGTACCCCTCATTGCACAGCCTATGGGTTCTGAAACACCCTCTCACCCCACTAATGAAAAGAACAATCTAGCTTTAAAATACTGAGATTTAAAAATATTGGTTTGCTTGCTGATTTGTATAGTTGGGAATGCTACTTTAAAAACAACAAAAAAAGAATGATTCAAGGCTAGAATCTTTCCTTAAAACCAAAATTATAAAAAGCTGCAATATTCCCGTAAATCATTTTGCAATGGGTATTCAAGACAGTGTAAAATTTACAAGAGATAATACTTGTTTTCGGGCTTTAGGCTCTACCAACTAACCTGCCTATGAAACTACCCGTGATCCAGCCACATCTCTTAAACTAAGGCTTACAAGATTTATAGAAGACCAAATACCTAAGAAATAAAATAGAAATACTGATGCATTCGTATGTTCAGTGTCATTGGCGTGCATAATGAAACAAGGATTCAACAAAGAGTTCTGTAAGAATGTGTGTCCAGTTCCAGGCTCCACAGTTAAAGAGACAGGGAACTACTGGAGAGAGTCCAATGGAGGCTACAAGAATGACTAAGGGACTGGAACATGCCTCTTAGGAGGAAAGGCTGAGAGCCCTGGGGCTGTTTAGCCTGGAGAAGGCAAGACTGAGAAGGGATCTGATCAATGATGATCAACATCTGAAGGGTGGGTGTCAAGAGGATGAGGCCAGTCTCTTTTCAGTGGTGCCCAGTGATAGGACGAGGGGCAATGGGCCCAAACTGGAACACAAGAAGTTCCACCTCAGCCTCAGGAAAACTTCTGTGACTCTGTGATATCGTGCTTGTCCAGTGTGTCCTTTCCAAACGGAAATCATGCATCTTCTGCTAAAAGTTTCTTAGGCCAGTTATACCCCTCCAAGGTAGCTTAAAAACAGGTACTGGGAGGTAGCTGCCGATGTTGCACAAACAAATAAATAAGGACATACTAATTTTAGTCTGGTTTACTTCAGCCTGGAACACGGGGTTATCACAAGAGAATGTGCTTTAGAAAAGCTGCATTTGTTATTAAAGTGCAGAGCAGAGAAAGCGTCTCTGTAGCATTGGTTTGTTACTGGTGGTGAAAATAATGCTCTGACGGATAGAAATCATTGTAAAATCCAGCTGTGAATGTGTATTATTGTCCCTCATATGGACAAACATAAGCGTCTCTCGGGTACCATTTGATTTCAAACTGTCAGCTGAAATTTGTGCAGATGATGATGATGACACCAGTAGGACTATTGCAAAATATATTTTTAAATAAAAATACCATTTCTCTTTGGCAGATTGAGAATGGCTCCAGAACACTATGGAATCATTTTTAAGGCCATTGCTTTTACAATATTCAACGCACTATTCTCCTTAGAATGCATTTTTGTGCAAAAGCCTCATAATGTGCCTGCTGCAAGTGTGATTCATTGCTCATGCCTAGATGAGTGTCATCCACAATCTGCAATAAAAGCAGTAAGTAGAGGTGCAAAACCAGGACACTTTCCACCTTCTCAAAGCACACTGAGGGGCAGCAGAAAAGAAAACGTATCCTGGACTTTTATCAGTTTGGGTTTGCTTAGTTTCAAATGTATGAAACATTTCCAAAGCCAAACAAGTAAAATCAATTCAATTTACAGTACCCTGAAAAATAGCACGTTGATATTCAAGAGTCGCAGAAAAGAAATAATCAGAGCATCCAAATATTTCTAGCATATACGATACTTTCCATGCCACGTTATTCATGAAGCACAGTTCTGCTGGAACTTGGGGGTCTCCAAATGGCAATACGAGAGACGTGAGCAAAAATCAGCAAGTCCAAATACTAATTTGCAACAGAAACAACATCATTCACAGAATGATTTGCCATACCAAACAGCGAGCTATTTTTCCATGATCTATTATCATTTCATATCAGCGTGTCACAACATCAAAATAATATGCTATAACCTAAACTGATCCCTGCCCTTCAAATACGGTCACATTCATCGATGAAGTTGCATTTATCAGGGAATGATAGTAAGAGGGAGGACATATTCTTGCTGCTTTATATATATGTAGAAATATCCTTGCCATATTGCATGAAGTAGGAACACATATTACACAATGCGAGTCACAAATATAAGACAAACAGAATTTCCTTGCAATTTCCAAGCATCAGCTTGTTGGCTCCACAACTTTCTTGCTGTTTACATAAGTTCTCGTGGGTTATGGTTGTATTCCACACAGTAAGAAGATAACGGAGTATATACATCCACCAACACAAAACTAATGCCTAATTCTTCCAGGAAAGCCTGAATTGTTTGAAAAGTCTGAATAACCACCAAGGAAATCTTCACTTTCACCGCTAAAAATAATCTTTTTCTCTGTGTACAAAGCAGTCCTGAAACCATCACAGACAACAGGTCTATCCCTCATGGCTTCTTCCTTTCCCAAAGGGCAGAATAGGCCTCATTAATCCAAAATCAGATGTCAGATTAGTAACACTAACTGTACTAAACAAATACAAATCAAAATATCTAGGAAATAGAAATAATAGTTGAAGATGAGCCACATGACAGTCAAGATATACATACAGTAGTAACAGTAGGTGAACCCCTGAAGGAACTTAGGAATTTGCTCTACTTGGGGCTTTGTCGTTCCTTAGATACTGATCTTGGAACAAAATCAATAGTAGATAAAAATCATTTTTAGATCTCCATATGTCTAGCCTTTTCTACTCTTGGCAGAATGGAAAAAATTAGCATCGCATGAATGTTTTTTAACCAGCTGCATATTAAGTGTGTCCAATATGAAGTTTTTGATGTTAAGTCGTTTGTAATATCGACAGTCCTTTAAAACCATCAATGGTATAACGGTAACACTGTAAAAATAGCTGTAGAGAGATCGGTAGAATTTAATGGTCATAACTGAAAAAAAAGCAGGAGATCTACATAAATCAATTTTAGATATTTTATCTCTTAAGTATGTGAGTGAGATGATTTACTGATCCATGGAAAGAATAGGGTTCTTTAACAGGTTCCCTGTAACAGAATTAAAATTATATATAGAAGTACAATCACGCACAACGATGACAGATGTCTATCTTAATTATCCAAAAATCACTGCCCAATTATAATACAACTTACATTACCTAACATAAAAAACAGTTGAGTTAGTAAAATATTTGGGGATAAGTCTTCACATAAAGCAAGTCATTTATTGACTCTCCCATTCAATAAATCTCAAGACTGGTAAAAAAGAAAATGCCAAAAAGGCAAAATGCGCTAACTCTGAAGAAAATACTGGCGTGGTTTGTGATATAACTAATGATTAATGAGAAATATAAAACTGATCTGTGCGCCCACAACTGAAAATACTGAGCACTCCTTTCCTCCTGCTGTAGACCAACAGCCATCACTGACGCAAAGCTCACACATGCCCTGGTGTGTATGAGTTAAATGGAGTTCCATTGTTGGTTTAAATGATAGATGTCCATACCCTGATGGACCTGGAACTGCAAACTTCAAAAGGACAAAAGTACCATTAATTGCATGAATAATTTGCTCTCCATTGAAAGGGGATATGCACATTACTTATGTAAATATCTGTGACTAAGATAAGCAACGAAAAAAATATGCTGAACTGTAGAAGGGAAGCAATTTCCTTTTTCCATGCTACGAACTGGTATTTCTTTTGGGATGAACATTGGTTTCTATTGTCACTGGAATGCTGGATATGGAGGAATAATCAAGGTTTAATCAAGTCCCTTCTTGCATTCTCTGTAAGGAGTCTTCAAGAAATAAGTGCAGTTAAGCTAGCAAGAACCTAGCAATTGCACGACATGACAACACAAAAGCACAGCATTTTGAGGGCTTAACGGGAAGAGAAAACAAGGCATTTGAGAAGGTTTTTAGAATTAGTATTGTCTGAAATTATTTGATAGCTCAGTGCAACAAATAAAAAAAATATAAAAAAAGTCAGATCACCAATCTGGAAAGGGCTGAAGAGCCCTCAGGATACATCAGCTGTTCCTAAACTCTCCCTGCTCTTCCTTTCTGCTTAACGGATGGATATTTTCTCTAAGACTTACCGACCTGCATCCTACTGTGCCAGATCTAGAGGCACTGTATGCTTGATATCACCGTGCTATAGGTTTATTTGAGTGAATAAAGAAGAGAAAGGATTTTTTTTTTCCAACTTGCTCCATGTTTCCTGAAAACTTTAATGGTTAATCCTCCAACTCTCAAAACAAATCCAAGGATTTTAAATAATTCTGCTAGCAGTCCTCAATTCCGTTTGATAATTGAGGGAGCCCTCAGCTCTATTTTGCATGAATAACATAATTAGTGTGGGGGGTGTCAATCGTGGCCCATCTGCTGACTGCAGAAGAAATTCTCACCTCTTCCATGTGTTGATTTGAACCACTGTTCTTAGCAATATGAGCATGTTTTGTCTCACCTCCTGTTTAACACCTCAAACTTGAGCTTTGCAAGAGTCAGGCAGAGTTGCAGTCAGTTGGGCGATCACCTCTGGGTGTGTACCCATGCAAGGGATGTGAGTATAAGAACAGCTCGGGTAATTCAGACTTCGAGCTGCGTATACAGGCAAAATTTAATCATTTTAATTCTTCTAGATAGCTGAGAGAATGACCTGTTTTCTCAGCAGCTGAAAAGACAAAGCTGTTGTAAGGCTATAAAGATGATTTAAGAGTCTGTATCAGCTTAGAGAGAAAAATTCTGCAAGCTCAGACAGTTGTAAAATTGCCGCTTTATGGCTGTGTCTGCTTGGACTCTGCCAAATTTAAGAAAGCACAATACCTATATTGGTGTATTCAATGTTTAGCTTCTATTACCTTGTCTTTGCAATCAAATCTAATGTTTAACATCACAGCCCTTCAATAATGAGACTCCATATCAATTAAAACCAAATAAAACGGGTTGCTTTCAAATATTATTTGAAGCTCAATAGCAGTTAGTCAAAGACTGAAGATGCAGAATGAGTGACAAAATGTACTTGCAACTTTTGGTCCACCAAGAATCCACGTACCCCGTTTTCTGCCCCCCCTCAAGCCAGCAGTGTTCTAGAATTACGCCAGCATCATTACAAATGTCTCGATTGCAAGAAAACAGGCAGACAGCAGCGTCATTAAAGACAATCCACTCCTTGGAATTGTCTAGTCATAGAGAAAACCAGATTCACTGAGGCTCAGCAATTGTGAAATTGGGTAGAATTTAACTCCAGATGATCCTCAATTAATTACTAGAAATATCATAAAAATCAGACATGTTAAGTGCACAGAAATTACTAGGAGCTAGAAAGGCATTTCAAGACAAAAGTAAATCCTCCTAAATACTTCCCTCGCTCTCTTCCAGTTTTGTTTTTTTCCCCGTATTTAATTTAGAAATCTGGTTTCATTCTTGCTCTCCCTTCCACATTTCCAGGGAGATATTCCAGTCTACAGACAATCATCTTTGGTTGAAGCAGGAAGCTTGGAAGGTCCCTTACCTCCTGCCCGAGGGGGTGGTCCACAGAGCAGCACAACTCCCTGTCCCTCGCGAACCGACACCGTGCTTCTCATTTTTGTCCTGGAGTTTTCAAGATCTGTTTTTGAAAGAAAGGTGAGCCCCGGATTAGGAAACAGAAAAGATTAAATATACAGGAGTTTCAGAGTTCTGAAACCCTGATACCAAATCTCTTAGTAAGCAACTAAGTTCAGTGATTTCAGTGAATGAGTTGCAAAAGACATGTCTGTTCAACACGAGGGAAGATGACAGAATTAGGACTGAACTAATTTACAAGAACATAATTAAACAGATCCTGTGGCTAATTTTGTTCTTATGCTAAGCTTATGCTACCCTGATTTTGATAACCAAAAAGGAGTTCATAAGCATAACTTAAAAATAGGTCTTTAAGCCACCGTTTCTCCCAAAATGAAGGCTCTGATGAAAATAGCATCAAGATCCTACTGAGCTCCTCTAACCAAGCGTAAAATAATGCTAATAACACAGCTATTCAGAAGATGGATATATATCTCTTCAAACAGAGGAGAAACCCCTCGACTGTGTCCCTGTGGCAGAATCCCGTGTAACACGGCTAAGCTCTGCCGGAGACAAGCACTTTGTACCTCGGCGTATTGACCCAGAGCTCTGCTCTGTCTGGCTCCAGGTCTGCTGGGATCTTTTTAAGCTGTGTAAGAGGGGAAACAAACGCTACTGGGTAGATATAAATGCAGAAATTGCAGAACAGCACTATTTTATCATAAATTTAAATTAACTTTCAAACTATCTGGTGACTCAAGACCCAAGAAAGCATGGCCTCATTAAATCCTTGAATTGAGCTAGATATAACATTCAATACAAACTAAGATTGAGGTTCTACACTAAGAAAGAATTTTTCCATCAAAAAACCACTATATTTTTCCATAAGAGAAGACAATTAAAAAAAGAACACTTTGTTTATAACCTTGTAAAGGATACTAACACAGTCTTCAAAATAAGGCTGCCTTTGTAACCAAGCATAATAGCTACTGTTGATCAACTCACTACTCCTGTTTCCCAAAATAGAGGGTTTTTTTAATACTGAGAAGCAACAGCTGTTAGAACACTGAGCAAGAGTGATTAGAATTTCAATGCTTTATTAAAAAAACATACATTTAATGCCACAATACGATATTGTTGTATTATTCTTTGTTACTACACACAAAGCTTACAGGAAAGCTTCTTAGAAAGGTCATTTTCAGCTTTCCAAGTGAATTTCTGTGCAGGTACATCTCAGGGTCTACATTTTCAGGAACAGTGTTTGGTACCTTCTGCTGGACACATTATGGAGGTCAAACACAATCATATACAGACTGGTTTCACTGTTAGATCACAATATCATGGTCTGCAATTCATTTCAGGCCTTTTAAGTATCTTTGTCTTCCCTCCATAACAATATAGATTCATTAGCCACCTCGAGTCACGAAAATAAGAACCAAGAACTGAGAGCAACCCAGAGGACACACACTGTTCTGTATTAGGATGAAAACAATTATGCAATTTGGATTTTAAAATTTACAAAAAAAAAAAAAAATTATTTTGCATGTAAAATTAATTTAGACCTAATTTTGCCCTCCTACATCACAACCACTACGAGTCATAAATCTTACATGGTACACAATTTCTGAAAAATAAAACAAAATGGTTTGTCACTGTTTTTTAAGGACATATTTTCATTTACTGCAAATATAGACCTTCAGAAACTCAGCTGTCTTTGTGCTGTCTGACATACCACACGAACAGGATGGGAACAGGTTTTTGGGAAATGGGAAGCAATGCAGAGTCCATCCAGAAAATTAAGAATATGAGCCATACTACAATGAAAGAATAATTTTTCACTAATTACCAGGAAGCTCTCCATCCTACCTTCTAGAGTGGTGTAAGTACCAGACTAATCACACAGCTGCAGAAACAGCATCGCTTAATTCATTTATATACTTACATATTCTCTTTACACATTATCTGGTTCCACTTTGAAAATAATTAAAAATCACTGTGCAAAATAGCAATAGAGTTCTCTATGAGCATTATACGACAAAGTCTAAATCTCTGACCTTGGGAAGTACTCCCTGCTTATATACAAGATTCTGGTCTGATTTTCAGGCATCTCTGAAGCATATTCACGTATTAGAGGTCAAAGCCACTCCTGGTTGGTGGAACATCAGGACAGATTGGTTTGGGTTTTTTCTTGGGATTGTTTGCTTGTCATTTTTTTTGGCCTGGTTTTTTTTTTCCTTTTATAAAGAAAAAAAAAATATATATTTAGCTTATAAAACTTATTTATATATTCCTAACAGGAATAACACTAGGGAGAAGATCTAACAAAATTTGCTATTCCATGAAGTCATTGGGAAAGAACATTAAGTTCTCAGAAAACTGACAAGGTAAATAAAATACTGTAAAAGGTGGACAAATAATGAAAAAGAGTGTTTACTTTTACAGATCGATTTGTATCTCTGAAATCAGAGGCTCTTACCCTGCTGGAATGTCTTAATAGATAAAATATAACTGGAAACAAAGATAAGAACAGGACAGAAGATGGTTTGAGAAGCTATGAGTTAGAATAGGACTCGCTCTTCAGCGCCTCATGGGATGACAATATCCCATTGTTTTGCATGAAGGAAAAGGGCAGGAACATACATGAAGTATTTCTGCATTTTATCTGTTGATCTATGGGTTGTCTTGTCCATCATCAGGTTTTAAAATTCTATCTACCTTGTTGAACTGGTCATGAAAATAAAGTGTTCTCATTAGTTTCTCTTGCTTACATCTTTTTACTTCTTGCTTGCATTTATTATGATTTATTATGCCCCACTTAGCTCCTCCCATACAAAATGCTACCACGCCAGTAGGAAAAGAGCAACTTTATTACTAAATTCTATCAAGCAAAGTCTCTAATCATAACACTGAAAATATTGTGGTTAAAATGTTACAAAACCCTCACTACACAAGGAAAAAAGAAATCCAACTGAAACCCAATATCTAGAACTATGTAATTTGCAAATTAAATGTTTTTATTGCCTGATTATAGTTTGTCATGTAGAAGTTTAAAATTAGCAACTGAGACTTTTGTGACTCTTGAAACAGCATTTTCTTCTCCCTTCCCCTGCTAATACATATATATTTGCCTTATTGCTTTAGTACCAAGTACATAAAGTTACATCAACTGAAATACACATGCCATTGCAATAAAACGGAGCAAGGAAATGTAATTCAGCTTTATTGAAAAGTCTTTTATTCTGCCCAAAAAGGAAAACAATAAAACATGGTTTTGCACATACAAACAGCAAGGATATGAAAACTGCATATTCCATTGGGTTCTCTCCTTCCATTTAACAAGCTAAGCTTTAAGTCTCAAGCACACTGCAAAGAAAGATTTCAAAATACATAACATGAGCCTCATGCCCTGTAAGATCCGTTTCGCGGATCTGAATCAGAATCATTTAAAAATTCATGTGATACCCACGAAAATTAAAAGCCGTAGAGCTGTGAATTCATGAGGGGAAGAGAATACACTACCTGCAGCATGTGTATAAGGTAAACCAGACCTTGTTCTCACTTGATGTCAACACTTGAGAAAAAATTATCTTCATCTGCAGAATACATGCTTATTGAGTACATTCACTCCATTCACTGCAAGTACCTTCTAAAATGGTTCTGGTTTCTGTCATCTTGCACAATCAAGGAAGGTAAGCAAACAGATCACGCAAGATCAGATCAAATATTATGCCTATGTTTTGAAAAGACACAGAACACCATGTTATGAAAAATTCAAAGAACTTTTGGTGACGAGGCTGCTCCAGACACAAGACTCCAGCTTGTGCCAGCATTGAGTTGTATCATATTTTGCCAAGAAACTTGTGTGATGTTTTGCCCTTAGTCACAACTACCTGTAACATGGGATATTCATAATATTAGCAGATGCTGCTAGAAATATGCCAACTCCTAATGTCATTTTTATTTTTAGAGTAACACACAAGACACATTACCTCCCTGGAGAGGAGCAGGATTCAGTAGTTTTCCAAGTCCAGTGATACACAAGCATCTCACTACACTGACAACAACTTCTATTTATTGTCAACACATGTTTATTTGCAATTCTACTATGTTTAGATAACAAGGGTAGAAAGCAAGAATTCATGCTCTACAAACATAATAGTCACTTAAGAGCCACAAATTCCATTACTTCATTAGACTCATTATTATTCAAAGCAGCCAAACTTGTTAAATATACTTTATGTATAATTCTGTGGTAGTAGGATATGCAAGTACCTAAATGAGTCAGGCAACCAAATCTGAACTGTTTTCTTGAATAGGTAATTCTGAAACGGGGACTTTGCTCGATGTCAGCACATAATGAAGTACTAATTCACAACCTGCTCGTCCCTGGTAAAAGTCCCATGCTTGAACAGAAATAAAATACCAGTCTCCGAGCTCTTAAGAAAAAATAACAGCCTCAGTGTGTTGCAATAGCTCTGCTGGTAATGACAGCTTCTGGAGAGAACAGAATGAGACAATTTTTTTTTCTCAAAAAACACAATCCCCTTCACCACCACCTAAATCACCTATATGCACAAGCAAACCTTTTCCTCACCGCTCTATACCCCAAAACTGGCTATACCAAGACATTCCTGTGACCACCTATTTAATACTTCTTTAGACAGATACCAGAAACTGAATATATTCTTGGCATAATTCTAAGCTTCTTAAGAAATACTTGTATCCACCCAACAGAATAGCCGGGGTACACTGCCTGTTAATGCACACACGCTGCCTGCAGACACGCAGCACTTGGAAAAAGCTCAGCAGAGCTGCCCATGGAGCAAGCAAGACTTTCTGCTGCCTTCCCTGGGCCTCGGATCAAGCCTGGGAGAATGATGCTGAGGAAGGAGGGAAGAGATCTCCATAATCAATTATCGTTGGAGGTAGAAAGAGGAGAACAATATTAACAGCGCGAACGTTACTCAAAGCATGCAAAGAATCGTGGTGATTTGTCATTCGAGAAGAGATTCACTGGCTACCAGGGAATCATCTCCACGGTTTTGTTTTTGTCAGGCTGGTGTTACAATGAAATAATAGAATTTCACAGTAACCTCTACAAAATCTCTTGATCCTGTGACACACTGTTGAACTTTTCATTTTATACTGCAGCATTTACCCATATGAAGGTAACAGTACTGTGGGTCAGACACATGCTATAGAGTACTTTCAAACACCCATTCCAGCAACAGGAACAGCTTTGACCCCATGAGCGTATTTCTGCAGCCCAGGAGCAGCAGCATTGCCCCCCAGGCTGAGGCTCACCCTGCCACCGATGCCCCGGGCATTTCATGCCATAAAGGCTCAAGGACCGGGCAAGCAGAAACAACCTGCCACTCTCAAGGCGCTTCTTATTCACAACCCAAAGCGCTACTTAGATAAAACTTTGAGTTTTTAGGTTGAAATACTGCTCCCGTCTCTGTTCACGTTACATTAGTCTCATTTAGCAAAGCCCATCCAAGTCCTTTTGTCCATCCATAGAAATATTGCTAATAAAATACAGCAAAACTATGCAGAGTAAGCAGATGAGGAAAGAGATCCTGCAGAAAGTTTCCACTGTATGAAAATCAGAACACCTAATGAGCAAGTCACACAGGGATCAACAGGCTGCTGGAGCCAGGTGCAGTGAACAGCACCAAAAACTTACTTACAAAACTTTTAAATGCATCACCTCCCCTTAAAAAAGTGTAAAAGTCATGTAGATATGGTGCTTAGGGACATGGTTTAGCAGTGGACATGGCAGAGTTAGGTTAATGGTTGGACACTATGATCTTGAAGGTCTTTTCCAACCGAAATGATCCTGTGATTTAAATCATTTGGGGTGCAGAAATTAAAAAAAAGAAAGAAAAAAACTGGGAAGAATTAAATGCTCTTACATCAAGTAAAAGAGAATAATTTAGAAGTCATACAACAAAGTCTGTGTTGTATCAACACAAAAAAGAAAAGCTAAAAAGGACTTGGCAGGGATGTATCAAGAGTGTGGTGAACATGAGATACCAGCATGGAAAGAGAAGTGTCTCCAGTAAGGAGGGAGAAGGGGGGACAGAGAGATGAGATGCCTTTGTAGGCTCTGTGGAACAGAAGGAAGAGACCAGAGACAGCAGAATAAAAAAGCAGTAGTAAAGGAAACATTAATAGCATAAAAGTTGTGTCAAAACCTCATGAGCAGGCAATTTTATTTAAACACACTTTGCCTTGGCAAAAATGCACTGATAGAACTGGAAAAAATAGCACTGTAAGGAAAGTGCATGTTTTGAAGGAAAGATATTCTCCAATAAATATTTCAAAAAATACACCTTCCAAAAATCCGTATTACCTGGGAATTATCAGCGAACTCAAGGCAAACACAGCAGTGAACAAAGCAATTCAAGTAATTTTAAAAATATCTCAGGAGAGAAGGATGTTTGCTCAAGGAAATTATCCTACAGCCAAGTTGTCAGATGCAACACGGATTTTGTCCCCTCTAAAGCTTTCCTAAAGCAAACACTAAGAATATCCTGACAGTCTATAAAGCACCTCCATCACTAACCACTCGTGACCAAAGAAGGTTTAGTGTTGAGGAACACCAGGCTATTCATGTTTTAATAAACAGATGGCTAAATGCTTTGCCAGACTTTCCTCAATAAAAAAAATAAATCAATGAAAACCATCCTACAACAGCTCTTTTCAAAAGCACAGGGAACATGCTGCTGACAACAGGATTTCTTTTTTGCCACTGACTTCCCTCCTTAAGCTTTCCAAAGACATTCCTTAAAGAAGTGCACGATTCTCCCACAGATATTACAGAATATAGCTGGGTTGTCACCAGAAAGTATTGCTAGGATACGGGTAACCAAAATCTGTCATCTTCCCCATCTCACTTGGTATGGAGCACCTGGCAAAAAGCCCCACTGCTTTGATTAGGGCCATATGGACTATAACAGATGTAATGATGACAAATAACAGATATAGCAGATGAATAAGTGTCCTATCAACAGATGTCTTACCACAGCTGCTGCTTCACACATAAAAATACACTAACTTGTTAGTCAGCATAAAAATCCAATATTCACAGACCTTGAAAATATTTGCAATTCTCATCTCAAAATGCGTGTCCTACCCGGGTTAAGCAAAATAATATGAGATGCGCGGGGTTTATACAGAACCGCAAACATAAGGAACACCGTTAACATCTACACAGCTCGTTAAAAACACGGCCCCTGGAAGAAACCATACTTTGTGGAGCTGCTCCAGCTCTCCAGAGTGAGCCTCCAGCTTCCGCAGCCTGCAGACCACTCTCTGAGGATCAGGGTCTCCAAAGCTCTGCCACCCTAAGACTGCATTCCTTGCTGTGATTAAAGCTCTGATTATCTGTTTATGTCTGTCCCTCTGCCAACAGCTTTGCAGTCTGAAGAGATAAGCCAAGGAACAAGCCATCTCCTCACCTATGAGCTACAATGCTAGAGACATTTGCCTAGAAGAAGAGAGCAAACCTTAACCCATGACCTACGCCACCAAAATCACTAGTGCCATTTTCTTCTCCAGAATCAGTTGGGTTTTACCTCTAGCTCCAGCTGCTGTTCGGTCCTTTCAACTTGAAGTGTTGGGGGTCCTAAACAGCTAATGCTAATGGCTTTTTATTTTTTGTTTTTATTTTAATAATTGTTCAGTATACTGTTTCTCAACCTAAAAACCAGTGGATTTGTCAGGTTATGTTACACCTCAACTCTTTAGTTTAATAAGATAAGTACAAGGGAACTTCTTGTTACTTCTTGTACTAGAAGCTGATTATTTCTACATAAGTGATTACTTACTGAGGTAAGCCACAGCAGGGATAGAGCGCAGGCACAGAAGAGAATACTGTATCATGGACAATATTTACAGAGGAATTCAGAGGAAATTAAAGCTTTTAAATTTACTATCGAAGTTACTGGTAGATGAAAAATGCAGAGGCAGAAATAAAAGTAATACATTTTCATGGCAGCACATTTGCCTGGTTCACGTAGAGAAAGAGCAGTTATTTTACCGTATCAACGACCCACATCACAATTTTAAGAAAAAGGTACGTGAATTTTCACGTCTGACAAATAAAATAACTCAGACTTAGAATCCTGAAGATAGTGCATGGTTCTGACATTAACTGCTTCTGTGATGTTCAAATCTAACATTTCTGAAACAGGGCTATAACACAGTCTTCCTTGGGTGCTCCACTCCCATTGCAGCAGTATCAAGCCAAGTACAAAAGATGTTGCCACAGCATAAAACAGATTCTGGAAAATTGCTGCAAACGTTTATGACTATAAATCTCTTGGGTTACTAGCTAGGATTAGACTACATTAACAGGCTCAGGAGGACAGGACAGATAAGAAAAACCATCTATTTCTATCCAGGCGCTGTACAGCAACACTGAAGTTGTAGCTTAATGGATGTTCAGGAGCACATCAAAGCAAACCTGAATATATTTTGTTCTCTTCCTTTAGAATAGCCCAAAGTGGCTGAAGCAGATGGTCTGTAGGTACTTTCTTTATGGACTTCAGGGAACAGGGATGCAGCGAAATGCATTTATTGCCATGATGGCATTTGCAGCTGACAAGCAAAGTGGTATTTTCTGTTGCAGATAAGGAAGAAAAAAATAAAATAAACCCCCACATCATTGCAATGCTGACAGTGGAGATGTTTAAAACAATAAAAATTTGCCAGGTTCATGTAAAAATGAAAAATGTAACTATCTCCAGGAGACAGGACGTTGTGCAGTCCATGCGGCAGAATCATTTCTGGGATGCTGAAGATGAAAGCCAGATGAAGAAATAAAATTTCCCATGAAGCAGTATCCCCAGCATGAGTTCTTAAAAAAAAAAAAAATATTTAAATCCAAAGTTAAAACACTGCATAATGTAATTCTGTTTTCTTGTGCAAACGTATTACTCTGTAGTCCCCAATAAAATTAAAGGAACAGACTGAGGTTGCAAACTCAATTATTTGGAGTTAGAAAATGCCAGAATTAAAAGTTGCCTAAGCTCATAAATACTGGCCAAGAAAAAAACCAAAACAAAACAAAACCCAAAACCTCAAGCACTAAGATTTCTTGCATGAGCATTTCCCTGCCATCAGGAGAGAAGCCACTCAGAGGGTTTCCAGCACAAGTCCCATGAAGAAACTGCCCAGACTGAAACCCCCAGATCCAGGGAGTTCCAGCCCCCAAAGTCATGGTTTCTGATGGTATCTGGGATGCTCTGGCTTGCAATGCAGTTCCTACATGTTTCTGCCATTCCTCACAATCCTGTGCTCTCTACCCAACAGACTCCCTTCAGTCCTTGCTTCCCCAGCAGTTCCTGCCTCCTCAACTCTTACCAACATTGAGCCCCATCACATTCCTTAACTTTTCTTAAAACCCCTTTATCCTCAGTCTCATAAAACTCATTCTGCCAGTCCCTCACCCCTCATTTAAGACAATGGGATTAATTACTAAGAGTTAAACTTCTCTAGCTCCCCCCTTTTCATCCAGATGGATTTCATAGCTTTTGCTGCTGGGATCTGAATACAAGAAAGGTTGTCTCATCTCAAGAGCAATGAAAGACTCCATTAGATGAGTTACAGAGAAATAGCAACAAACATCAAGAAAGGGGAAGGACCAAGATTCTCACTTCCATGGTAAGACTTCTCCTGTAAGGGGAAGACCTAGAAAAGGATTTTCTTGCCCATACCTAAGGTAGAGGGGCAAGGAAGTGCTGCAATGCAACTGGGAAGCTTCAGGGAGCAGAATTTGATGGAGATATTCCTTAAACAGCAGAGGCTAGAAGTCTTCAACCAAAACAGCCTAAAGGCCATCTCAAAGCCATCTGGTCTCATTTGGGAGCTGCTCAGTATGGGGCATTTCCTGCTATTAGAGCAGTTTCTTGTCTTATCTGGAAACCTCCTTTCCTCAAGTGTTGCTGAGTATATTTAATTAGTTTTCAAGAGTCTGAATGTTTAGTGGAAGGTGTCAAACTATTCTGTGCCTACAGCAAGCTTCAGCAGGCATCAAGTGCATGGCAGCTCTTGCTGAGCACAGACTTGGTGCTCCTGGTAGGACGTTTAAGGCAATTTGATGGGCAGTTGCAACTTGCAGTTGGTCCAACATTCACAGCAAGACTCCCTGCAGCAGTGCTACTTATCTACACTGAGATGTTTCCACTGTAAGCAACCTTCTTATACTTGTACCATCCTATCAACAGGCTCACAGCAGTCAATAAAAGAAATCATTTAGAGTGGAGTGAAGGGATACTGGAGGAGTACCCATCACCATGACGCGCACGGCTGGCGCTGGCTTGGCTGCAGCTTTCATCAGCACACTGCCCACTCACCTGCCTATTGATTGTCACAGGAGTTCCTCCTGGTATCATTTCTTAGGTAGAACAAACCCAAAGGCTGGAGCCAGATAAACTCAAGTGAAAATTAAACCCCAGACAGTTCAGAAGAAGCAGTAAGTCGCTGCATACTGGGTAAGGGTTTAATACAAGGGTTACTGACTAAAATTGCATTGTGATATATCCAGGAGATCAAAACAGATCATCTAGCAGTTCCTGCTGATCTTTCATCTTACAAAGACACGAATAACCTATGGCATGGCTTATTTTCTCAAATCTAAAGTACTGTAAACACTACCTTTTATCCTGCCGAAGAACGGCTTTGCTCCTACCAGCTACACAAACACATGCTAATCAGCCTGACTGGCACTATCGACAAAGTCTACTCGCTGCAATTAAGCCAAAATTTCATTCGCTCTGTCACACATCTACTGCTACCCTTCATATCCCCTCTAAAATCAGAATTGCCTTTTCAGTACATGTGCCAGAGCTTCAGCCTGGTTACAAAAACTCTCTTCCAATATTAGTCATTGCTCTGACCCAGATATAATAGAGACATTTAAAACAAAGCAGTATAATCCCCATGCAGATATCAAATCCCATGTTTTGGTTTAGAAGAGCAGGAACAATAACTGTTAGGCAATTAAACAGAGGGGTAAATAGATAATGAAATTGCATTTGGTCTTGCTCAGAATGAATTGTTATTGGATACTGCGGTGTCTGGAGGAAGAACAGGAGAGCCCTGCAAGCATGACTTGGAATAAATTAAATTCATTACACAAAGCAATGATTTGTGATAAGTACTCACTCTAACTTGATCTACTTGGGCACCTTATGTAGTGACAAATCAATGCAACTCAGGGTGTGGGGCAGACAAGTACCACAGTGTGGCTGAGTGTCTTGCTCTCAACTGGAAACAGCTGCAATCATCATCTTCCTCACAGACACTGAGATGTGAGAAATCAATTTTACTCTTGCCACGTAGTCAGTAAATAATGGAGTCTGGAAGTATGTTTAGGTCCCTCAGACACAAAACTCAGATCTGGAATCTCTAGGCTATTTTTTTCAGTAGAGATGGATTTATTACGAGGCAAAAAGGTTTCTAAAAGAAACAAGTTAGTAATTCCACTGAATCCCCATCAGAAAAGCCAGGAGAAAGAAAAATACAGGATGAATAAGACAGAAGTGGCTTAAAGGGACTATAGTTACTTTTAGATGGAAGTGAACAAAAGATTTATACACAAAGATGAATAGCATATGTTACTAAGAGCCGAAATTATGAAATACTACAGAGAAAAACATTTAAGATTATGTTAAACAAAAGCTGAACATGAAAAAAAATATTCTGAAAAGAATATTAAATAATTTAGATTAAGAGATTAGTGGCTCAAAACCAGCTGAATGCAAAGGAGAGTGAACAATCAATAAGGAAATGCAAAATACAACTGTCAATATCAGAATATTGATAATTAAAAGCATCGTATCATATACTTATGTGGTACTCTGGGAGCGAGTGATGAAGCCTACTGGCAAATCACAAACAAGAGTTCAGAGACCAGCTGAGAAGCTGTGGCAGTGTAGAACCAGTTTCTAAGCCTAGAAACCCAATAAATCACTGATGCATTTGATTGTTTAACTTCATTACTGGGTAAAATAGCAGCACATACAGTAGAAGCAATCAATATAAACCACTAGGAAAATACAAATCATTAGAGATTACAATGACAGGAAGTTCATAAAGAGAATCTGCACTCAATGACATGACAGCTGCTGCCTGACATGCTGGGGTTTTGAATAGATGTCCCCAGACATCAGTTTCAGCCCATCATCTACAAGCTCTCATTCTCTCCATCAGCTCTGCAAAAGCAGCACGTTACCCACACTGCCTGTGAAGTCTGAATATAATACAAACACGAATATGAAGTTGAGGGGGGAGCGTGTGTTTGTTGAAATGGTACCACTTGTAAATGATGAACGTGACAAAACACTGATGAAACTTAAGTCCTTCCTATAGTTCTTCACTAGTAGTTAAACACGGTTTAGCTGGTTTTGGGTAAGAGGTTTTGACTTGCTTATTTCCATCGTAAGTGATATTAGAAGAAAAAAAAAAAAATCTGTTATAGCCTTCTAGCAAAAAGCTACAAAAATAGAAGTGCTAAGGAAGCAAATGAAGTCATTTGAAATCCAGGCTTCCATTTAACCGGTGAGTTCATCGTTCCAGTTTGTTCCATCCCCAAAAGCTAGCGCAAACAGATGATCCAGAGCACTTTCTTCTTTGCTCTTCTTGCACCAAGAGCGCTAAAAAAGAAAAATGCAGGGATCATTTGAGCACATTATCCCCCTTGGAAGAGAGAGGAACAAGACAAGATCTGTAGAGAATTGCATTCTGCCTGCCTCTGCAGTAATGGCATTACACTTGAATGAAAGCAAAATTATGTGGACGACTGTTAGTTTACTGAAGGGTCAAAGAGATGACAGCTGCGGCAGGCAGCGGTAAACCTTTAACATGCCATGATGTACCAATGTGCACATCCTTCAGTGCATGAATAAATGTGGCTGAACAAGGGATTACACCTGAGCAAGCAACTGCATAGATTAATAAATTCAGCATCAGAACATTCCACAACACAAGCTGAGGGAGTGGGGAAAAACAACTGCCCAGAAACACTCATCTGTTCTTCTGCTACTCCATTTGTAAAAACAAACACAATCCCAGTGTTACTGAAGTGAGTTTAATAGATTGAGACATGTACATAAGGAGAAAAGCCCCAAAACACAGCGAGACCTCTAATCTTTTTGTTGGTACATAAGCAGAATTGTTAAGTGACAGATGCTCTATGTGCAGATTGATCTCCAGCCTAAGCCAAATTGCTCCACGCAGGGTGATGGAATCCTCAAAAGTATAGTGTTAACTACAATTTAATAAAAAGCCATGGGCTGAAAAAATACAGTTTCATAAAAAAGAAAGAAGATCTCTCACTGCACAAGGCTGAGAGAGGTAGTAACAGGAAAATAAAAAAACAGGTACTGCATCTTTTCTTGTAAGTAGTAAGAATTTCTCTGGTGATTAAATGAGAACCTCTGCAGTTCGCAGCCTGTGCTCTCTGTCACCTATCACATCCTACTAGAAACACTCATGCAAATACATTTTTGATACAAAAATAAAGACAGAAGCAATGCGAAGTAATAGAAGTAGTTCTGAGTGTTCCAGCCATGGATTACTTACAGTTAAAATTTATATATTCATTGAGTGTTACTAAAATTCTGCACATCCCAGGACAACTGCGCTTCTTATACGCCTTTTAGCAACACTGTTTTTTCCTATTTTAGAACTTGCTGCCGTAAAATGCATTCAGAATTAAGTATTTATTTCCATTTGAGGAGGCTCCAAATCCAAGAGTTACATTAGCCATGAAGGGTGAAGTACAACACAGACAACATAGACGTGTTTCTGTTGACCAAAATGTTTTCTATGTCTGATTTTATAAGTTGTAAAACTACAGTTGAAAGATCAAAGCATTAAATTACCACTGCACATTCCTATCAACTTCAATGGGCTTTAGATCAGACCCTTAATGTGGTACTAATGTAATGTAGATGTTTTTAAGTATTATCTTAACATTATCTGTAGTATGCTAAATGGGTGAACAAGATCCCATTAGGGTAATTCTCACAAACAAAACAAGGGGGAAATTCTTTCTCTAGCAATGATTTGCATTGATTTTTTCAGTGAATATAAGCTCTGTTTTCCCAAAATCAGTCAGATTCCAGAGGTTTAAGAATAGTGCAAAAATCCTAAGGGGAGTCATTACTCTTAAAAAAAAATCCCCAAGAATTAAAATGAAAACACTTTTTTGTTCAGAGCTTTACTGGGCTGGAAGAGGCACAGGAAATGCCAAAACTGTTAGTTATGAAAATTCTTCAATCTACAGACACGAAAGGAGCGCTTCAAAAGGCTCCTGTTAAGATTACAGAATTTAGGCATAAAGTCCAAATCACAGAATCGCTATGGTTGGAAAAGACCTATAAGATCATCAAGTCCAACCATTATCTATCTCTACCAGGCCTACTTCTACATCATACCCTTACACACCCTGTCTAGATGGCTTTTAAATACATCCAGGGACAGTGACTCAACCACCTCCCTGGGCAGCCTGTTCCAGTCCTTGACAACCCTAAGTTTCAAGTAGAAGTTTTTCTAATGTCTAAAAATATGATGGAACACATTGGTTTAATCTTTGTGCATATCCTGTGATTGAAAGAAAACTTTTTGGTTTCAAAAGCCTTAAAAAAAAAATCCCAGAAAAAAAATCCCAGTAACCCCCAAAACCCTTCCCCCAAACCCCACCACCAAAACAATCATGAAACCTTCCAATGTAACAATTAGACACTACATATGCTAATTAATTTCAGCAATTAAATTACTGCCCTCCAAAGACAAGCTAGGTTAGCAAAATAAATGTTTAAGTCAAAAATAATTATTGCCAAAATTTCGATAGCTATCAAAGAAATGAACGAGGGATATTATGAGGCTGAAATGTGAACAGGCTAATAAATAAACAGCCCATTCCTCACGCACTGACAATAAATATGCCTGGAATGCCCGCAGAAAGTTTGGTAGCAAAGCTGCTCCCAGCAGGACTCTGGCAGTAACTAGGAAAAGGTGGTGGACAATCAAAAGGAGGTGAACAAGGTGCACACAAAACTGCAGTGCCAGAACGTCCTGATTTCTTAGTGTCAGCACTTATTGCTGCCACAACGGGGTTAAATCTCTAGCTCACAGCAAGCTGCGCCCTCAGGACTGAGGTAGCAGACGGTCAGGGGGTCTTCATGACAGCTACAGAAGAAAAAAAAAATTCATTCAAATCAATTTACGTAACTATCTTCCATTGCACTTCAGATAGTTATATTAAGCAAGTTCAGTCAAGGGAAATATTTAGTATGATAAAAATATGTAGAGATGAAGAAAGAGCTGCTTTTCTCAACCTTGTTTAATGCCTTAAAACGGCAGACAGATTCAACCAGCAGATGATGTGAACCCTTGTGTACAAACTGGTTTTACAGTCTGATCTAGGGCTCCAACCCAGTGATAGGGAGAATTCAAAGGCCCTCCCCAGGTCAGGACATTCCCAGCTGTGAGCCACCCAGTCAAAGACCGACAGGCAGAAGGGCTGGACACAAATGAGGGTCAGCATCAGCTAAACTTCTGCCTGCACCCAACGTTCCATTAAGAGGTTCCACAAGGAGCAAAATCATGGCAGGTTTAGACTTCACTGAAAGCGGCACTTTTAAGTCATAAAGCTGCAGGTCATTACATTTGTATTTTTGGCTGGGCACGCAGGTTGGCCTTCCAACTTTCTGAAAGAGTTTTGCCCAGACAACATACTACAACAGTGTGGAAAATGTTAGTCTTCATAAAAAAAACAACACTAAAAAACAATGCAAAACACATCTTTGAGTAAAAAGGAGATGCTTTTACATGGGTCTCTGCCCAAAATATTTTTTTCCCTATTTCCTATGCCAGAAAGTCTTATCTCTCTCTCCTTACCACACTTCCCCTCCTTCACAAGCTATTCATGCACAAGCTTTGTCAGATAGTAAGAGACAAGCAGATTTACATTAAAAAAAAAAAAAGGTTGCTATGGGAATAAGACGACAAAAACTGTTACCTAACCCAACATAAAAAGGATTGAGAACTGGAGAGAACTCAATTGGAATTGAAACTGTCACCCCAACCCATAGGTTATGATCTACAACAACTGCTTTTTCTCCCTCATTTACTTCATGCTTTTACGTAATTTCATTTTCTCTTCAGATACTATTTACAGAATATAATAATTCAAGTTAAGATAAAAAAAAAACTTTAAGAATTAGAAGTAATATTTTCCAATACATTACTCAATACTGTCACTAACTTATAAAAGCTGAAATATGCCCACTCTGTGCCAATGTTATAGATGTAGATGTGGAATTTGAGATGAATCTTTATCTATTTTATATATTAAAAAATAGATTCAGCCACATAATTCTTTCTTTAAACTATAAACTACGGTCTGTAATAAAGTTTTGCATAGGCTAGTAAGTAAATTCAGATTTAGTTTTTTCCACAGCTGCAATCAAAGGCAATTCTTACAAATTTTGACATTAGAAAGATCTGTCACACCGCTCCCTCTCCTCAAACATCAAGGTACCATTAATGTCAGTAGTTTATCTCAAAATACAGTCTCTTATCAGAGCTTGCTGGAATCGCTTCCCAGCCAGCACAAAACATCATGGGAAAGAATGAATCTGTTCCATTTTTAAGCTTTTGAGACAGGATAAATGTTTCTCAGATTATGAAAAACGCAGGGAAAATGTATTTCCTCCCATGACGTAGCCCCAGAGATGCCCATAGTCATTAAATAACACACCAGATAATCCCCCTACACAGGGAACCTTAAAAATGAGAACGGGGATGAAACCTTAGAAGACTCAATTCATAAAGAGTCTACAGATGGATGAGCTCTGGCAATGAAGACCAGAAAATAATCTTGAGTGAGATAGCTAAAAAATCTGAGCACAGAGCAGAGCTTTACAAGACTGGTTCTTATTTGCACTTCAGCTCTTCCAAGCTATGCAAAGGCCTCCTAAAAGTGGCCACGGAGCAGATTTGAAGCTCTTTAAGGAGCCACTGCAAGATTTATGTTGGGGTACATTCATATCAGTGTGAATTAAATCCCACATCTGGTACCACGGCTGTTAGAGTCATGATTTGCCTATTGTCTTCAGTATCATAAAACTGGCCACTTGGTTGTTTCCCAATAGCGGTATCTTTATCCACAACCTCTTTAGTATGGGAGAATCCTTAACTGAATCAAACATTGAACTATCTGGGGCTTTTCTGTATCATTTTCAGAGTTATAAATAGTTGTATAAGGAACCAGGATAAAATAGACACTAATTAGGCTTGACTATGCAAATTAAGCCATTTTTTAACTCAGGTTTAAAACAATTTTGAAGTTCTCATTGCACAACTGCCAAAGGCAAATGAGCACTACATTTTTCTTTGCAGTCCTCCTCCTCTTGCTGCTGAGCACCCCAAGATGCACTGAATTATTTTCCACAGTGCATGTCTGGCGTGCAAGGCATGACTCGCAGTTCACCGGGGACAAGGTGGCACTTTGAGCCTCTCCAACCTGTGACGCTGGAGGAGCAGCACAGGAGTTGTGAAATGTTCCGCTTATTTAAAATGAGCTCCTGCCATACTCCATTGCCTCTACTAAACAAAGGTGATGCTAATCCACTGATTTCTCACACTTGGCAGTTCTTAACAAAATGACGCTATGAGACGGGAACAAACCCTGCCGTGTATTTAGAACAATGCGGCGAGTCTCAGTTTTATGACTCTCTTCACATAGGCTCTTGGGACTGCACAAAAACTTGCAAGTATCATTATGCTTTATCCTCACAAGTTCAATGGAAAAGTCACCTGTATAAGGTCACTGCCATCACAATCCGAACCCAGATCTCCACAGCCCTCCGCATTTGGCCACTCCAGGTTTCTCATTTTACACTGCAGGGAAAAATCCAGCTGGCCTTGGTACACAGAGTTCCTTACTAATTTATATCACTGCATGAAGTTACGCCAGACCTCCCTTTCTTCACGAAGGCTTTCTGTTCTCTTCTGCTGGATTAAAATGCTACAGATGCTTGCAGTGACTGGTTCAGATAATGTGGCTTCTAAGTCCAAACGTTTCTCCACTGAGTTCTCAGTTGTTGAGCATCTGACCTTGGGCTATGCAAGACAAAATCTAGCCAAGCACAAACACATTCACCTATGTATCGTCTTCTGCCTTCACCTCCAAGAGAGCAACCAGTACTTGTCTAGAAAAAGGTCTACTTTCCTGTCAAAAGGCATGCGTTTGAAATGCTTTTGACTTTGTTAAAGGACTCCTAAGAAGTCAACGAGAAAGTCAGAACTATTTGTTCCATCCAAGTAGGAAAAAACCTCACGCTACATTAGACAGCTGTATTTTAATATTCTGTTTATAGTTATGGAAATTTCGTTCATTTTAGCATCAATAAGTTCTGATTGTGCTAATCAGACAAGAATATAAATGAGCTTTTATTTGCTTAGGTTTTCAAACATGTATAGTAATATGGGTGAGGTTAAGCTTTTGCTCTGCAACCTTGCGTTATATTTTCACTGAAAACCCAGTGTGAAAATTGTGTTCTGATCCCTGATAAATATTGATCCCTGAAATCTCACCACTGATATATGCACCCTGTACTGAGAAAGTTAGACTAATATTATCCCATTTGCTATTAAACAAGAAACTGAAAGGTTAATTATAGCTAAAGAGATTTTTTTTGTCCAAGAGGCTAGCAGCAGCATATTTTAACATTACCAAAAATTAAAAATCTAAAAGATTCACTTTGAAAATGATCATTAAGAACAACAACAAAATCAGAACAGTTTCTTGTGGAAGGCTTTTTAAAATACAAAACAAAGTATTTAGTCTCAGTTCTGTTGTTTTCCTGAACATCTGCCAAATTATTCAGCTTTACGATTTCACCCGCAGTGTACCTCCCCTGTTTTTCAACTGTCATTCACAACCACTTTCATATGGTGGTGTTGTTTTTTTCCTCACAGCGTTCTGAGCAACCCTTGCTTGGGGAGCACAGCAAAGTTCTCCCAAAGTCGTCTTCCCTTGCATTCCACCTTCCTGCTTACAGAGACAAAGCTTTCCCCCAGCCCACCTGGGTATTTCTACATCACAACTCATCTGCAGACCTCCAGCTTTCCATAAAGTAACAAGCACAACTAGATTTGGTTTGTAGGTCAGAAATAGAACATCGAGGGTACCCTGGAACTGGGTCCTACCTAGGAATCAATTATCACACTAGATGAGATTACTCATCCGTCTTGGTCATGATTTATTCTTCAGTAATAGCCAACAGTAGATACTTCAGAAGGTAGTTTAATCAATGAAGATGGCTGAATAGCAAGCCTAGGATGCTTGTCTAGCATGCTATCAGAAGGCAAAGAAACAACAGGATGGCTATTCAATAGTATGCTATCCAGGTAGTGAGTGAAAGCTTTAACTTCATTTCATTACACACACCAGCAGAAGAAAGGCAGAAGAGCCAAGCTCTAAGCTTTTATCTCTTCAGTAGGAACAGCCTGGCAAGTAAAGAAGGATGACTTTAATAGCTGCTGCCAAAGGGACAGGGAAGAAGAGATAAGATGATGCTCTAGGAGAGAAGAGAGAGGGACCTCAGCTTGCAGAGAGTAGATGACACAGCCTCTCTTCAACACATCTCCCATTGTCCCCTCGTACTACCTCAGGATGAGGAGGGCTGCCTGATGTTGGAAGTGGAAGCCAGTTGTCCTGCAACAACTTCCAACACCTCGCCCCTTCTAAAATTCTGCATTGCCAACGCTGGACCATGTTAACCCAAAGAAAGCTGTGGAGAGGCTCCTGTCCCACCCTCAGCACACGGTGGGCGTGGTACATGCTAAGGAACAGCTATGAGCCTCCACAAGCTACTTTCTTGGAGACAAGATACCAAAGTCATACAAAAAGTAGCCATATACTAAATACTTGGCAATGATCTACCTGGGAAGAAACTCAAACAGAATCCCAAAGCATTGGGAGTTATCACCATTGTTATTAAATATTTAGACTAGATTTAAGTATTCTATTAGGGGCTACCACTAAATGCACCGGCGCTCTGTAATCTTTTACAAAAAATATATTGTAAATACTTGCTATATTCTAGCATAGTTTAAACTGCACTAGGCAGAAGAACTTTATAAATACAGATGTACAGCCTTCATGCTCAGTAATATTTGCAGTAACAATTTTATTGCAGGATAAAGGGCTTGAAAATTTCTCCCTGGTAATTTATGTAAAAATTAGAATTGCCACTAGCCAAAATTTCTCCATTCAAATGTCATAAAGTCTGTGATGAGCTTAATCAATGTAGATAAAGATGGCATTTGTCTTGCTGAAATGAAGCGTTAGTTGTCTGGAGGTAAGGATTCAGCTTTAAGGTTAGACAGCGTCTGCAGCAAGAAGCAGCTGCTTTTCAATGGAAGTCTTTCTTCAGCTTGGAAGATGAAGCAGAAACTGAGGAGACTCCTAAGAGGTATTTAAGGTCTCTCTTCAAAAAGAGTTTTACTGTCACATCATTTTCCACACTTACGGAATTAAATACTGCACCTAGTAAGAGTCTGCTCATCATCAAATAGAGACTCCTGTAAAGCCAGACTTGGAGAAAGTCTGTTAATGACAGCCTTCTCATTAACTTCAACCTCCCCAGGCTTATATATAGCTAAAAAAACCCTAAACAAACCAGGTGATCCTGATGAAGGAGACTGTATTTATTCCCTCACTTAATTCCAAGTGAGCAGATTAGCATCGTTCTCCCTTGCTGCTCAACTTCTTATGGCAACACTGACGAAGCGTGAAAACAGAGACATAAAAGCTCGCAATGCTATGGGCACAAGTGTCCAAGAGGACCTTAGTTAATGTATTAAGAAGAGTTGCAGCAAGAAGGCAAAGGCAAGGCTTACACTGGTTCACAGCAAGAGGTGAACCTGGGTCTGCGATAAGCTACCACCACCTATCAGTTCATTAGGCGACAGATGCTCGTGGCAGGGCAAACTTCTTGCCTCGCAGAGCTCACATACCAGGCTGTTTGCTGTATCCTTTGTTGACCATAACAGAGGAGTAGTTAGGCTTGATAGTATGTTGGGTTTAAGTGCAACGGGATATCTACAATGGGTGATTTTCAGGTTTACAGCAGCAATCCCATTTTCTGATACCAGATCTGTATGGAGCACCCACAATATCAAACAACTCATAGAAAAGGAGAACTCAAAGATTGGTTTCTCATTTTGTAACTAATTTTAATAAGCAAACAGAATTTTCTATCAGTGTAATGAATCTTGTTAGCAATATACAAGTGATCCGAGCTAAATGGTTCTGACAGTCACTATTGGCATAGATGCATTTTAACGTTACAACTATACATGTTTAATGTACAAAAAGGGTATTACTATTAATATGCAAACCCATTAAGCATTAAGATACAGACTGTCTCTGTCAATGCTGTAACTCTTAATGAAAACTGAATTTTAACAGGAGCAGTGTCATAGCAGTAAATTATGATAGCTTTTTTTTCCCTACAAATGAATTCTCATTAATACAGAAACTCCTCAGTGAAGGCTAAATCAAAATTATTGCAAGTTTCCAAGAGCTGTATCTGTTTTGCACAAGGGAAGGTATTGTTGGAATTCTGCCAGCGTCCAAGAAACCTACGCAAAGAATTACACATCTTTGAATGCAAATCTGCTCTACATGGGCTTAGTTTTAATACAAGAATTCACCAGAACCACACACGAGTTATTTCCTCATCTACATTAAATCAATGACATATTGATGTCAGGTACACCTCTTCTTTCCAAGAAATACTGAAGCCAAAAATGCAGCACTCTGGTGCCTTCAAAAGTTATTTAGCCACAAGGAAATAGCATCCTGCTACATAAGAGCGTACCAAGAGGAAAAGAAGCTGCACCCATGAATACTGAGAGACCGAGCTCTTAAACCGACTACACATAAATGCAAGGTACCCAGATTGAGACCACATTCATTGCTGTGGTCAGATTCTACTGCAGCACTCAAAAAAAACCCCCAACCAAACAAAAGAAAAAAAATCAAAGACTGATGGGAAAACGTATGTACTAGTGCATCTGTAAACCCAGTACAGGAGCAAGGTACCAGCCTTCCAGTAAGGATGTGACAAAAGCTGAAGCCTGTCTCCATATCCTGGATGCTACAATAACAGGAATAATGTTCAGTCATCTCACTGATCTTACAGGATCCTGACCTTTGGGATCCAGGGCAAGTGCAGTGACATTAACAAGAGGATCCACATTGCACTGTTTCAGTAGGACCCCCTTTTTGCCTCTCCAAATCAATATGGGACAGAAGATACAGGGTGAAAAGAGGAACCTGACTGAGATTCTTCACGTATGCCCAAGCAAGCAAATCACCCACCACTTCTTAAAAGGGTATTCCAGGTGTGGAGAGCCAAGTTTTTCCTCCAAAGAGGATATATCTCCTTTCCTTGTGGCGTGATTTAATAGCAACAATAAATCAGTAAGAACATGGAAGGTTTGGTTTCCTGCTCTTTGAAAAATAAAGAATGACTAAGAATCACACTTTCCAATTTCCTAAGCCTCCTAAACTTAATGCTAATAAAGAGAAGAGCTGTGGATCCGATACATGACATTGCCGAGCTTCAGGGTTTAACAGTTTTTTCTGTAGTAGACTGAGAAATAAACAAAAGGAAAAAATGAAAAACTAAAACAACGAGAACACCTGAATTGACATAAAGACATATAACACAATTTAGCTTTAAAGCCAAATGGACTATTAAATAAGGAATTAGATTGAAAAACTCCCTGTTGGCAAATTAGAGTGTAAAGGACAGAAGAGGAACCAGGCTTCAATGTCCAAACAGTTCCTGTGTGTTATAATAGTTTTTTGATTGAGATTTGTTTGCTTTGAGTTTTTTGTTTGCTTTGGGTTTTTTGTTTACTTTTAATTTCATTTGGGGGATATTTGTTTTGGTTTTGAGGGTTTTTTTGCCAAGGCTTGTAACAGCCAGAGGAAAAAAGCTTAATGGCAATTTTTTGTTTTGCCTTGGTTAGGTGAAGTACAGTCAAGAAAGCGTTAGGATACACTGTTTGTGGGGACAACAAGTTAGAAGCCAAGCAGAGAAAGTTAGTCCAAGCAGATTCTACAGGTCTCACCCTGTACATGCTGTTTGAGATGTGCCCTTTCATCTCCCGAAGAACAAAAATTTTACGCATTTACACACACAGTTCTCCTTGTTTCCCTGCTTTGAACTTTCTCTTTATTCACAGCTTTCTTTCCCCTTCAAACATCCTTCAAAAGTTGTTTTTCCTCTTAATTCTCAGGAGAAACTTTAGAATTATACCTTTCCAGGGAAAAGAGAACAGTCAGTTTTAGCATTGTGAACCCGCTGAAAACAGCGGGAAATCACGACAAAGCAGAAGAAACCAACTCCTGGGCTCACACTGGTGCTGCTGAGCAAACACACGGGGCAGGTGCCAGCTGGGGCTGGAGGAAGCAGCGCTCCCCAGAGAACAAGCTCCTTCTCTCCAGTTGAGCAGTACAAGAAACCGCAGCAGGAAAGCCAAGCCAAAATTATCAAGAGTCATAAGAGAAGTCTGCTGTCACACCAACTGCAGAGAAGCTGTTAATATGCTTATGTGATAGGTCTCTCTGCCATCCAGAAGGACCTTGACAGGCTTGAAAACTGGGACTGTACAAAACTCATGAAGTTCAACAAGGTCAAGTGTGAGGTCCTTGAACCCAGGTTGGGGTGATCCCAAGCAAAAATACAGGCTGGGCAATGGGTGGACAGAGAAAGCTCTGTGGAGAAGGACTTGGGGGTGCTGGTGGATGAAAAACTGAATGAGCCAGCAACGTGAGCTCACAGGCCAGAAGCTACATCGCATCCTGGGCTGCATCCCCAGCAGAGTGGGCAGCAGGTCAAGAGAGGTGATTCTCCCCATCTACTCCACTCTCATCAGCCCCCTCCTGGAATGCTGTGTTCAGCTCTGAGGCTCCCAACATAAGAAGGACATGGACATGCCTGAGCAGGTCCAAAGGAGGCCACAAAGATGATCAAGGGGCTGAAGCACCTCCCTTACGAGGGCATGCTGAGAGAGCTGGGGTTGTTCAGCTTAGAGAAGGCTCCAAAGAGACCTTATTGCTGCCTTCCAGGATTTAAAGGGGGCCTACAGCAAAGAGGGGTTGGGATCTTTTACACAAGCATGCAGTGACAGGACAACATTTAGCTCCCAAGAGAAGCTGTGGATGTCCCATAACCAGAAGCGTTCACAGTCAGGTTGGATGAGGTTTTAAGAAACCTGGTCCAGTAGAACGTG